>BRDA01069103.1:0-61319 GCA_036984385.1 Crenuchus spilurus
TTTATGCAGCTAGCAACCTCAAATAGGTGCTTCTAATTTAGAATAATAAGTTGAGTGGAGGTGGACTTTTTAGAGGTAGACTAACAGGTCTTTGCGGGCCAGAATGTTTGCTGATTGGCAGGTGTTCAAATACTTATTTGCAGCAGTAACACTCAAATAAATTATTTAAAAATCATACATTGTGATTTCTGGATTTTTTCTTTTAGATTATGTCTCTCACAGTGGACATGCACCTAAGATGAAAATTTCAGACCCCTCCATGATTTCTAAGTGGGAGAACTTGCAAAGTCGCAGGGTGTTCAAATACTTATTTTCCTCACTGTAAGTGAAGTAAATAAATAAGACTACTCACGGGTGCAGGCACTAATGTTGCCTGGCTCTCCAAAAATATTGTTTTGGACTACTGCACACACGCTGAAAGAGTATAATGTCCCTGGTTGTAGATTAGTGACAGTGGCTTTTTCAGTGTTGACTGTTTGGTTGGTTCGTCCAGTCGTGCTTACAGAAAAGTTTTCCCACCCTCCAATGGGTGCGTTCCAACTGAGGGAAATCGTACTGGTTTCTGTGTCCACAACGTTCAGTCCGCTGATTGTCATTGGTACTAGGAGGACGAAATTGAAAGTGATCTATACACAACATCAACAAAGAACAACAGTATTTCCATCACATTTTTACTCACAAGTGTAGAAAGAGCTATTCTGAGGGTTGAGATCCCTGCCGCACTTCACAGGGAATACATTGACTGTGTATGGCATTCCTGCAGTCAGGCCTGTAAATTGTGTCGACAGAATGGTCGTATTTGTCGTATTGCTTATGTTCCCTCTGAGCTCTACTCTGTACTCATCAACATTTTGCCCTGGTGCCTTGTTCCAGCTCAGATAAACTGTATCATGTGTCACACCTGTGATGTTCACGCCACCAGAAAATTGCTCTACAGAGAAACACAGGAGACCAAAATTTTTAGCTTGATTTAAAAAACTGCATTTTAAAAATGACCCCCAAATTTAAGAAATGACAGGTGGATGAAATACACATGTGCACATCATCTGCATAGTCCTATAATTTGGAATGTTATATGTCTTTTCAATGTAAAATTTGCCTTTCTGTAAATGAATTATAAAAACTCATTAGTTCAGTCCTTTTTTACTGTAAGCTGAAAACAAATCACTGGCAGAACTAAACCTTGTATCTTTTATATTCTGAAAATGCCAGCCAGACAGCAGTTTCTGATGTGGGCGATATGGGCAGCCTCCCAGGGTGGTATGTCAACAGGGGCGGCACTTTTGGCTGGCCCCGCAAGTGGTAATGCACCCTTGGTGTGATTGCCAGAAGCCAGTGAATTTGTTTGCCCTGTGGTGGATGGGTATGTACATAAAATTGACAAAGACAATGACCAGGTATTGCATATATAATAACGAGACTAAAAACTTCAGACAGTAATGTTGCTATGTAAATCAAATAATAAACAACCCCTCCCTTAGTGTTTACATAACCATGTAATTTGCAAGCTATATATTACAAGACTCTAAAATGTAAAACAGTACTAACTTACTTTAGGCAGAAATAAATGTGCAACTGAATAATAGTCCATTGTAGAACAAACTCTTGGCTAAATTCATATGCTGAAATTATACTTTAATGGTAGTACTAGTGCACTACTACATCATAATGGAAAATATTAGCTACAGTATATAAACTAGATCACTTGTAGAGATATACTATTTGCCATCTGTTAGGAATCCCAAGGTCTTAATATATATTAAGTAATATATATAATAATATATAACATAGTCTTAATACAGCCTCTAATGCCAAACCAAGAATCAGTAGGTATTGTTATTGAGGTGATTTTCTACTGTCACTTCCACTACAATACAAATGTTTTTCTTCTTAAAGCATGAACATTTTAAAGCACAACATTACAACACGGCTAAACTGCTCACCATTAAAACTGTAGCAGCAAGAATAACATGAAATACCATCACAATATTTATTTGGCACATCAGATCTCTGTAGATAAGTCAGGTGACTGTTTGGTTGGCTCGTCCAGTCATGATTTCAGAAATCAAGGGTGTTAAAGAGTTTATCCTGCTATTGTTGGCATAACTGTCTCTGCTGTCCAGGGAAGACCTTCAACTTGATTTTGGAGCATTGCTGTGAGGATTTGATTGCATTCAGCATCAAACGTTTTGGTAAAGTCAAGTTGTTGGATGATCACTTCCCCACCTCATCTCCATCTCCCTATCTCATCCTAAAAGTATTGGATGGAGCACCATAATTCTAGAGAACAAAGTTCCACTGCTCCACAGCTCTGTGCTGGGTGATTTTATACCCTTCTAGTCCATGCCATAAATTGGGCATGGTGTCAATAGGCTCATTGTTATCTGCTACAGAGAGTACTATTCTATTGGCAGTACTTCTGTACAGGGACAAGACAATCTAAAAGCAGCTGAAAAGGTGTCCACAAACATTTGGGAAAATATTGTGCCACGCATTTATCCCATGTAATCGGATCTAAGAGAGAACAGATATAAGAGTTGGCTGTTGTCTGGGTAGGCATATAAAAACACAACACAAGAATGATCATTCTTACCATCATAACAGATGAAGGGCAGAAGTTCATAGCAGTGCTTTTCCCACCACATGCCAAAGTTGAGTAAGGCCACGCAAGAATCCTCAATGTAGTCAGACTCTGTAACAGCCGGACTGCTGGTGGTCACACTGAGAGACGTGGTGAAGATCGTGGAAGGAGTAGTCAAGAGGGTTGTACTAGAAAAAGTGCTGGCAGATGTGCTGACAAGTGTGGTAGCACTGTTGGGAGTGCTGCTGCTAGATGTAATAGGAGTGACAAGGTAAGATTCGTTTAGACAAGCGATGAGTTTCACTAAGGTTGGACACTGCACCATCTCATTAAATGGTTGACTTGTAGTACCAGTCGTTTGAGAAGTACCAGCAGTACTAGCAGTTCTAGAAGTACCTGCAGTACTGTATGTTGGGGATGGAGATGGAGGCACTGGCACGACTGGTTTCGGGACAGGCCGACCAGGATACCAGTTCTGGAAGATGACAGGCGCACCATTAGACCACTGCGACCATGGAATGGATCCACTAAAATTGTGGCGGAGCCCAATCCAGAAGCCTATTGAAAGGTTCTGAGCTGTGAGGTTCAAAGGAATGAGGCCCTGAACAATGAGATTCTGAATTGTCTCTGCATTTCCTGGGGTGATGGTGGTTAGGTCTTTGTAACAAACTTGACAGTAGTTTCTGGCGTTATCCCATGTGTTGTTTATGAACTGTGGAAAATAACTCTCATCTGCCCAAATTACAGAGACTGCTAAAGAAACAGTGGGCAAGAAAGAGTAAAAGTGAAAAAGTCAGCACAGTATTGATGAATAAAAAAATGACTAAAATATCACTGGAGTCCACCAGTATTAATATGTTAATGATATACAGTGCCCTCCATAATTATTGGCACCCCTAGTTAAAATGTGTTAAAATAATGTGCAATAAATTTTTTGCACAGTTAAAATGTGCAATAAATAAATACATTTTTTATTGCAGAAGAATAATCTCACTCTAAAAAATTTTAGAAAAAAGCAACCTTCAACGCAAGTGAATAAAATAAAGAAAGAAAAAATCCTGATTAAGAAATAATTATTCCCATAAAATGACCTGTTCCACAATTATTGGCACCCTTAACAATTTCTTGGAAATAAATGTATTTGAACCATTTATGTCATTTCTGCTGTATATAAAGTTTATCAAAGTATCTAGGAACCTTTAATTAGTAATTCATCACTTCCTGTTTCCCTGGGGTATTAAATATAGCATTACGCAAAGGCCAATTTCTCTTATTCACTCTTAAACATGGGAAAGACAAGAGAACACACTATTCAAGTAACGCAGATGTGTGTTGACCTTCATAAATCAGGCAATGGCTACAAGAAAATATCCACTCACCTGCAGATGCCCTTATCTACAGTCAGAGCAATCATCAAAACGTTCAAAACATCTGTAACTGTAACAAACAAGCCTGGAAGGGACACAAGTGTATCTTGCCACCAACCGCAGTGAGAAGGATGGTAAGAGAAGTAAAAAGTTCTCCAATGCTCACTGTAAGAAAATTGAATCAAATGGTAGCATCTTGGGGTTATGAGGTCTCCCAAACAACCATCAGATGCTATCTACATGCCAACAAGCTGTTTGGGAGGCATGCATGGATAAAGCCTTTTCTGAGTTATACTCATAAGCATAAACAGGTGGAGTTTGCCAAGCAGTACTGGGATTTAAACTGGGACCGCGTGCTTTGGTGAGATGAGACCAAAATAGAGTTTTTTGGCAACAAACATTGTAAGCATAACACCAAGGATGAGTACGCAGAAAAACACCTCATGCCCACTGTTAAGTATGGGG
Organism: Crenuchus spilurus; assembly: GCA_036984385.1. NCBI lineage: Eukaryota > Metazoa > Chordata > Actinopteri > Characiformes > Crenuchidae > Crenuchus > Crenuchus spilurus. The sequence continues at coordinate 4,414 of BRDA01069103.1, forward strand.
GAGGATTGGTGATGCTGTGGGCCTGTTTCTCCTCCACAGGACCTAGGAACCTTGTAAGGATACATGGGATCATGAACTCTGTGAAATATCCGGACATTTTGAATCAGAATCTGGTGGCCTCTGCCCAAAAGCTGAAGATGGGTCATCACTGGGTCTTTCAGCAAGATAATGACCTTAAACATGTGGCCAAATCTACTCAAAAATGGTTCACAAGGCACAAAATCAATCTCCTATCATGGCCATCTCAGTCCCCAGACCTCAACCCAATAGAAAACCAGTGGGGAGAGCTGAAGAGGAGAGTGCATAGGAGAACACCCAGGACTCTGGATGATTTAGAGAGGTTGTGCAAAGAGGAATGGTCAAAGATCCCTCTTTCTGTATTCTCCCATCTTGTGAAGAGTTATAGGAGAAGATTAAGTCCTGTCTTGTTGGCAAAAGGAGGTTGTACAAAGTACTAAAACCAGGGGTGACAATAATTGTGGCACAAATGATTTCATTCAAAATATTTATTTGTTAATGTGTGATTTTTTTCCCACCAAATAAAGGCACTTAAATTAAAGCTTAGATTTTTTCTCTTTTTTTACATTGTTGTCCTATATTATATATATATATATATATATATATATATATATATATATATATATATATATATATATATATATATATAAAAGAAAAGAATTTATTAGAAGCCAAAGAACACTTAACCAGGGGTGCCAATAATTATGTAGGGTGCTTTAAATAGTTAATGGAAATACATCAGAAGCAAATACTTTAAGGGTTAATCTATATTACTTTGGATTTTGTTTATGCAAATATAACCTGATGAAAGTATTCCAGGAAGCAACTGATGAACTGTATTTACTGCTGGATTCCACCAGTAACAGTATATGGCAACATATTACATTTCAAATTGCAAAATGACCTACTTTTTGAGTTGGACTTCCACCAATTTTTCCATTATTTTTTTAAAACATTTATTTAGAGTGGTGTAAGGTGCACAATTCTAGAGCACATGAACCAGAAGTATTTAATGCCTCTAAAGGCAACATATAAAATTAATGCGTAAAATTGCTTCAGATATGTTGTCTGTAGCCTTGGGAATCATTTTAAATATTTTAAGATCAGGTCCTAAAACATATGGCCAGTGTCACCAGTTGAGAGGCACACACAAGCACTGAAAGGAAATTTTAGATTTAGCTACATTTGACCACTATCAATATCACTTTTAAGACATGAAGGTTCACTAGTCACTGTAGAAAGTTAATAAAACGACAACACGTACAATACGGTGATGGTCTCTTCTTCAAAGGTGTTGGTAAGCTGGTCTACAATGCACTACTTCCAACCAAACCAATCAGAATGACTTGGCTTACATATCAGTGACTGGTTTATGTAAAAATGTTTGTTGTAAATTAAATATTAGTAATATTTATTTATGTTGGGATTGGCAGCTACAGTCGTTCTTTAATTTATCAATGATCTTTACCACTAATTGTAAAAATTTTATTATCCAATAGAAAACTTGAAAAAATATAAAGTTCCCTATCATCAGATAATTTAATTAATCTGCTTAAATGGTTACATCTTCCTCTATTTACTTTGTCCAAAGTTTTTATGACTGTCTTCACTTAGTAGGCCAACAAACTCTAATTAAAAACTACCCACAGCTTACTTAACAGATACATATAATACAACTTACCTACACAGAGCAGAGACCCCAGTAGCAACATCTTTTTAGGAAATGTAACTGTTTTCATTTAAGTTTAGCTTAAGAAAATCTGACCAACATCAGTTTGAGTAGAGCTGTGAAAGAAAATTGACAACCATGGACCATTTGTAGATCATCCATTAAACATCTGATTCCCAGCACAGGGAAGTACTCGTTCTTCATTTGCATTTAGTCAAAACATGGAAAAGGCATCCAAGACAGAACAAGCAGTCTATTTAGTAAGCAGTGGGGGTTGAGACAGAAAAGGAGAACTGTCTCAGTTTACTGTCTTTAAAAGATTGTCAGTGTACATGTTTATTTGCTTTCAAAACAGATAGTACCTCATGGATAACAGCACACATCACATATGAAAAGCCCTGAAAATCACTGCATACATTTGCAGATTTGGTTTAAGCTCATAATTTTTACAAAGTATTGTCTCAAACATTTGACTCATATAGTCAACAAATTTTTTTTGACAGACATAAATATCCAAATTAGATACCTCATTCGTTTGTAATAATTTTCCTTAAAATAGGACACAAATGAAGGTATTTATTTTTTTCTGGATAGCACATCATTTTTCTCATTGTATTTATTTTCCAAACAGAACATAACTTTTTTTCATGATTTGACTGGTTAGAAGCTCATGTTTGCTTACTGTTCATTATTTTGAAGGTGGATACCACATGAACAATTAATAATTGTGCTACATGAAAAAAATACTGTGAACAAGTTTGTTGTTCATAATTTAGACATTTTCATTCATTGAAATGAATGAATGAATGAATAATTTTTAAACATGTAGACCAGGGGTGTCCAAATCCAGTCCTGGAGGGCCAGATTCCTGCAGTTTGGTGATTTCTCTGCTCTGACACAATTAAACCTGCTCATTACCTGCTGAGCTGAATCAGGTGTGTTTGATCAGGAAGATCACCAAACTCTGCAGGAATCCGGCCCTCCAGGACTGGATTTGGACACCCCTGATATAGACGGTCATTTTAAATTAACTATCCATAAATTACTTTTTTTGTAAAAACTGATCACTATGACAAGTTCCTGAAAATCAGAAATCCAGAATCTCAATTTATTAAAATATTTTATTTCCAGTTTCAGAAGATTACTATTCAAAAAGTATCAACATAAACACTTGAAATGTCACTCCATGTTTAATGAATATGAAATATACAGTTTATCTTTTTGAATTCAATTATGAACATTTTTTTTTCATGATATCCTATATTCAGAGATGCTCATACATAGTGCTCCCATCATGAAATTAAATTCTTTAAATTACAGGGGAAAAAAAGAATGTTTTAAAACATTTCAACTTATTTCAGAACTGAACATATTGTACACTAGATCATTTGCAGACATCAATTTTCAAAAAATTATTTTTAAAAAATTAGAAAAATGAAATACTTAAATACTCCAAATACTTTGACTAGGCTCAATGCAGTAATTCTACAACAACACTGTTTGCTTTTTTAATCTCATGTTTAAATTTTATTTGAAAAAAGAGTGAACTTCCACTTTTAGGTGACCAACAGCACTTCAATATTTGAGACATATGTAACAGTTAAAAGATTTACCTTTATGAAAATGTTTATTTTGAGCTTGTTGTAAGAAATACAGCTATACATAAATGCATCCAACTCAATGCTACTTCCAAAGCTCACTTAGCATTAAGCTCAACACCAGATATAAAATGTACCGAGTATAAAAAAGCTCGATACAAAACAGAAAACCAAGGTTTAAGTGCAAAGAAAATATTTTGTCATCTCCTTAATGTGAATTACAGTGATAATCCCTGCAAATATGTATATTACATAGATCCAGAGCAAGTTGCAAGATATTAATAACATGTTTCATATCTACAGCTACAAGCATCTATAGTATTACAAAAATATTTGCCATGTAAAAAGAATGAACTTAAATGACAAAAATACAAAAAGACAGACTTTACTACTCAAAGTTTCCTCAAAAAAACGATCATATAAAACTGACATGATTTAACCCACAACAGTTAATGCCACAATGTGTGTGATTCCAATTCAACTACAAATAACTGTTTCAGAATTAATCAGAATGAGGCACAAGTCAGTGGTACTTGATGCAAAAAAAAAAAAAAAAAAAATCGACAACAAGCTACAAGGCTCTTTTTCATTCAGTGTCAATCTTATTGTCTTTCAGAAGCAGCTTCTTCCCCGTGCTTGATTTGATGAGGTCCTGCTCATATTTGGTCAAGTTCTTACAGGCACTAGAAGGAAAAAAACAAACAAAAAAACCACATGGAAGGTCTATCTGTATTAAAAGCAACATAAAATGCTGCGCTGTTAAGTGCAAAACAGGTCAAAGGAGTTACCAATTCAGTTTATATTTGTTCTTATCGGCAGCAGTCATTGCATCCATCAGTTCCAAACTGTCGTTTATGGTCTTCAACATATTGAACCTTTCTTTACCACGAACCTACAAAATGTAAGAGTCAAAGGAGTTGTTTTTAGTCTGAAACTTTTAGAGTAGGTCTACACAATCTGTGAAAAGCTGCAGAAGGTTCTCAACTTACATGCAGAATGAAGACCTCCTCCACACCAGTCTTTAACTTTTTAGAGGACAGCTCTGGAGCATGAATGACAGGCTGCAGTTCTGAAAAAGTGAAAATTGGTATGAATGGTTTGGTTTCAGCTTTATTCGTAGAAATTGCTTTACTCTTTACTCTTGACATCAAGGAAAAACATCTCCAGGGCAGAAGCTACACCTGCTGCATTCCTAATATCAAGTCAATCCTAAATCAGTCTATTGTGGGCTTAGGAGCGAACATACTGGACTGTTGCTCAAGTTCTGTTTTCAAGTGAAAGTACATTTTGCATTTGTGACTTTCACGTGTAAATAATATAAAAATATGACTGTTTACCTTTTATTTAAGTAAAAAAAAAAACTTCCATAAGATACTAATTTTGAGATGCACTAGTGCAGGGGTGTCCAAATCCGGTCCTGGAGGGCCGGATTCCTGCAGAGTTTGGTGATCTTCCTGATCAAACACACCTGATTCAGCTCAGCAGGTAATGAGCAGGTTTAATTGTAGTGTCAGAGCAGAGAAATCACCAAACTCTGCAGGAATCTGGCCCTCCAGTACTGGATTTGGACACCCCTGTCCTAGTAATACTTAATAGCTTTTTTAAACTCTTCAAGTACAAAACAAGTAGTCAAAATTTTAAACCCAAAATTAGAAAATCTCGATTTGACATGGTTCTGAGTGCTTTAAAGTTTCCAGTCTTCAAATCTTTACTTCTGTGCATTTCTGAGGAACTACAATCCTAACCAAGTTATTTTTAATTTCTTGGCTTTCTTAAACCCGTACAATATGAGGCATGTATTGTTCATTAGTAACAAAGGGTTTTAACAAAGGGGTCCCATCCACCCAAAGAAAAAAATATTCCTTTTAAATCAGAGTTCTGGACGTCCTGGAGGGCCTCTCTAAAACATAGTCTGGTGATTTCTCTGTTCAACCACACCTACTACATAGAAAGGAATTGCTGCATTTAATCAGGTGTGTTCAAGTTGGAGGTTCCTACTTTAAATTAAATATACTAATTGGTAATGAGTGAAAAAGTTGCAAGTAGCAGCTGTACATGGTGCCTCAGACCCCCTCTCAATTGAGGGGTGCCTGTTTCAGCTTGGCACAACAATATACATTAAACACTGCATTTAAAAGATCAAATTATAGATAACTACCCTAAACATACAAGACAAAGAAAAATGAGAGGTTCATGCAGCGATGTTAGCCCAACTTTATGCATTCCAGGTTCTATTCAAATACATTCATTATTCTGCCCTCAGTGTCTCTTACTTCTCTTTGCTCCTGTAGTGGTCTTGGAGGCATTTTTGCAGAGATTCTCTTCTTCTGTTTTGCGGTCTCGGCCAGGACAGGCACACACCCGGGCTTCGAAACAACATCGACCCAAAACGTGTTCGCTAATAAACATTAAAAAGATATAGTACATTTAGTCTGTTAGTATTAAGATGAAACTGTTGGCGCCGTTCACATTTGTGATGTTTTATATGCGCTGTTGTCTTTGCTGCAAATCCAATTTCCTCTTTTAAGCACCATAATGTAACAAACCAACTGAAATGTACATTTTCATTCTATAGTCAAACAGGTTTGATTTGACAGGGTTTTACTGAGTGTATTATGAGATATGGAATTACCTGGATTTTTATGGACTGGTTTTGGTTTCTATGAATTATTTGTTTTCCATCAGTTCTACATATTAGGGCTGCCTCAAGAGCATCTCCCAAAAAAGGGAAAAAGCCATCCAAAACTCACCCAAAACAGCCTCGTCCCAGCTAATATTTTACACCCTCAGCCACAAGCTGACTATCTGCAGTATGGCACAAGACTCGCCTGAATCTCATGTGTAAGGACATCGGATCAATTATTTTTATGGTCAATGAGATGGGCCATCAAGAACTGGATCCAAGACATGTTCCTTGTTGTGTTAGGTTGCCCTCTTATGGACATAATCCACAAAAAACTTACACTAGCACTATTAACATTTTGCATTAAAATAAAAGTAATAATGGATTTAACAGTGGTGATGAAGAGCTGTACAAGAACGTTAAATATGAATTTCAGAGGGCTGTGAATTTGGCTAAGAGAATAGAAAAATATATATACAGTAGATTAGAAGACAAACTGCAAGTGAGCGCACAGGTGTGTATGGACAAGTCTATAACAAATAGCCGATAAGACTCCTAACCTGGTTTAATGATTTTTATTATAGCTTTGATTCACAAGTTCCTGAACTTGAAACTATAGTGCAGGCCGAGATTACTCCTGTATCTCTAACTATTCAGTGAGAAGGTTAATTCGCTAACTGTAGGAGGGCTGATGGATCTCTCCGGTCACCCTGAAGTTGTGTGTACTCACTAATAATTCAACCTATAAGTACTAAAATATTATCAGTCACTTAAAGCATGCAAAGCTCCATTCCTGGTTTGTAGTCATGCTTCTAAATGTTGGGACCGACAGACAGACAGGTATCAGTTTGCATTGGTGGACGGACAATGCTGCATCACCCGGTTTACATTCTGTCGTGTAACACCTGGATGAATTATCTTACAGAGACATGGCTGATACTGTTGTGGACTGGAGTAAGATGAAGAATTTCTCTCAATATTGGTAAAGCAAGAGAATTGGTGGTTGACTTCAGGAAGAGAGGGATGAAGCAAAAAATATGAAAAAAAGATAAGGTGATCAGTGAAAGAGGGACTCACTCATGTGTTTCCAAAGTCATGATGGTGAGAATAGGCCTGCGATTCATGCCTCCCATGCAGCTGCTGTTACACATGTAGTTCAGGAGTAGGGTAGTGCCCTCTGAACCCAGCTGAAGTCAGAGAACAAAATTTTACTGCCGAAACTGTTTCAATAAAATTGTACCCCAACTGACCAGAAATCTTATCAAATACTAACTAAAGCTTACGGGAACAAGGCAAACAGACATTTATTTCAAACTTGATAACAGGACTATTTTCACTTTGCTTGACAACAGAAATGCTTGAGTAATGATCTACCTGAGCAGACTCATAGGGTACTGTAACACTCTGCCTCTTAGTATTGAAGTCCTCTAGATACTGAGCCCTCTGGCTGCCCTCCACACGGATTAGATGGCTGCGATGGTCAACACCTATGACAGGAAGGGAAAAGAAAAGCCATGAAAAAAATCCTTGTTTTGAGTATTTCAATCTCATCTCCTCTGTTCTTGCCTGCGAAATATGTCTATTACTGGAGTGAACAATTTAGGGCATTTTCACACCAGAACTATTTGATTTGGTAAAAACTGACTCTGGTTCGTTTGCTCCATTGGTGCGGTTCATTCATTAGAAGTGAACAGTCATCACACTCTGGTGCGGATCATAAGAATCATACAGAGACCTGCGAGAGGAGGTTGTCTCGGTTCGGTCCCAAATGAACTCTGAAGCAGTTCGCTTGTGTTGAGAACGTGATCTAACCTGACTATGGTGTAACTCCACAAGTCTAAGCTAAATGGAGAGGCGGTTAGAGCTAAAACTGTACTGTAGCTGCCTACTGCATAGACTGTGCCACGCATCACTGTCTCACAAGATACGCAAGGGCTCTCAATACAGCTAAACAGCAGAATGGAGCTGTAGCTCAGGACAGGCAAGTGCCACGAGAAAGTAGGTGAACACTGCGCGACATCATCATCAGAACAGTTTTCACTCTTGCTGCTGTAGTGTTTACTTTCTTGAACCTGTGCCAGACAGCTCTGACCAATCAGAGGAGACAAAGTGTTTGTGTGGTTTATTGGGGCACATTTTGGGATGTTTAGGTGTTTAGGGGATGTTTTAGATGTTTAGGGAAAATTATCCAAGTAAACAAACTCATTAACTGATTCCAACCAGAGAAAAACTACAGGTGTGAAAACGCCCTTAACCATAATGTTAAGTGTACATATCTCTGAACGCGGTACAAATTTGTCATGCTTATTACTAGTTTTCATTATGTTGTTGTGTTTTTGTTTAATGCCATATCACTATCTAAGGCTGTATTAATAGCTAATCCCAGATATTTAGTGGAAACATTTACAAGTCTGTACTCTGCATGGTCATCAATGTTCTTGTTTTTCATTACAGAAATGAAAATGAACATTATGAAGAAACAGAAAGATGAGCCAGATATTTAGTTGTTCAAGAGGACAATCAAAAAATTCCAGAAAACAGATTGTATCTTATATGAACGTTACACTTATATAGCGCCTTTCTCAAACCCAAACCCAAGGACGCTTTACAATCAACACACTCCATTTACACACACTCAATCACACACACACCAGCGTTATTTTGCTGCTATTTTTTCCATGTTTGATTTGACTTCGAATCTCTAGTGGGTTTTTTTCCCCATATTGTATTGAAATCTGTTACAATCTCAGTACCTTCGTTGCTCTCAGCGATGTTCTGGTGATGAGGGCAGCGCAACACCACTTCAGAAACATGTTCAGATTTTTTGTAGATGGCTGTGGCTCTCAGAACAGCTCCTTGAGGAGGCGCTCTCTCCACCAACACCTCAACTGGACAGGTCTTTGCTAGCTGGCAGTACAGTTTATTCAAAAGCACAGAATACTGCAGGATGGGAAGGGTGAGGAAGAATAAATTCTGATTAGTTTTTTGCATTGTTGATACGTCATCAAACATCTCATTAAATGGGAAAACGTACATCTAAATGGGAGTCATATATTTTGCTTTGAAGCTTTTTATGCCTCAGTAGTGTATTCACTGTTCTCTTTTATTCCTGTAGTTTTAGTCTCTTCACGGCCATAACAAAAATTAACATGCTTTCAGTTATTCTGATTACATTTTATACTGAATTTAACAGCCCAAACAATGGTTCAGAGATTAAAAACCATCCTAACTCACAGTAGAGATAGCAGACTTCGCTGTGCTGGACTGGTTGAACCGCAGCTGGAAGCCATACTCTCCAGGATAGTTGCTGGTGGATGGTACCACAGCAGCTGTAGGGGGCAGACTGTCTGGGGCTGGTGCAATCTCAGCAGGTAAAACAGTGTGGACATCAGAGACCTCTGAGAGACCCAGCTCATCAAAGCTCTCAGTGAAGGTTCCATTTGGCAAAGCCTATGAAATTAGGAAGCAAATTAATTGGCTGTGGGTGCATTTATTGACAAGTTCCTGCATTCAGAATATAATAGATAGTCAATCGCCATGTAAAATCTTGGAATACACATGCTTACTGGCTCACGAATGCAGATTAGACTGACCACTTAGGTATTTAAGAACATTTTATTTAATATTATGTAATACTGAAGAAAAATTATTCAGTACTATAAAGTTACTGAATTCTGACATCCAGCTCTATATACCACAGCATTAGCAGTGACAAAATGAAAGAAACTCACAGCATTGAGCCAGGCGTCACTGTTTGCTCTTGGCAGTTCTGCAATAAGATGACCAAACTCCCTGAATGGAAACAAATATTCATACACTGTGCTTAGTCACTTCACATCATTACACTACAGATATTAGATAGAACTCCAAAACATTCTCACCAACAACCTACAACAATGCACAGAAAACCACTCACTAGTATATACACTGCCACATAAATAAAACATATAATATTGTGCAGAAGTTCACTGTTGTTCATAATTTAATTCAAAAAGGTAAACGGTCATATTTTACATTTATTACATAAAAAGTGACACCAAGTATTTTTGTGTTTTAATGTTGATCAGTTTGGCTTTTAGCCAAACAAAGAAATCTTAAATTATTAGAATATTTTATTTCAAGTTTGTGTAAATTAATATTCAGTCAGTATCAACGTTAATATGAAAAAGGCTTGAAATATTTATTTACATGTAATGATTATAATAAGTGAGTTTATCTTTCTGAATTAAATAATTAACACTTTTCATAATATAATTTGGAGATGCATACACCCAACACATCTGCAGAAAGTAATGACATCTGTACATCAAAAAGTACAGATAAGAAGTTGTTCAGCTCAACTTCCAAAGTCCAACGAAGACAAACATGGATCTGAAATTACGTATACAGGTTATATGGTTTTATAGCTCGATTTAAATGAACTGCTTCACCTACAAACTAAACTTGACCATTTCTGATGGTATGTGGTCTGAGCATGATTTCCTATAGGCTAAACCACTGTTGTGTATGTTTATTGGGCCTTGTATACATTTTATTACTGTAGACACAACCCTAAAATAATAATGTAAAAATAGCCACAAAGATTACATTATTTTTCTTTTCTTCCACATTTCAAAAGCACGTTAACTCACGTGTCAGAGCCGACATCACCCCAAAGCTGCTCAAAGGTGTCCTGGCTCATGGGCAGACCCATAGTCTCCAGGTCACTCATAGCTGATCTCTACGACTGAGAGCCAGTAGGTTCAGAAACCTGCCCGGTGAGACCAGGGAGGTGACGGGTACTGAGAGGGGAGAGATTTTGGAAAAGCAACAGTTAGAGAAGCCAGAAAGGAGAATACAGTGACTGATATGTAAAAGGGTTGCCTAGAGGTACAGTTGCAAGAAAAAGTAAGTGAACCCTTTGAAATCACTAAATTTTTTCTTCATTAATTACTTATAAAATTATCTAACTCAAAATTACAAACACAATCCAAATAAACTGTTGTACTGTTCATGTATTTTATTAGGCACATTCAACACCCACAGCGCAGGAAAGAAAAAGTGAGCCTCTGTGTTCATGTCTTCTCCAAGAAGCAAATAAGACAAAAGGTGTTTCAGTTAAGGAGAGATTAAGTGTGAGTTTCACAGGTGCTACATATTAAGTAAACACACAAAGTCCTAGTACTGACAAATCTATTCTTCTCAAGGTTAGTGTGAACCAGTGTGCCTTTCCAAAGACCACAGACGACATGTTATAAGCCAGGTTTTCATTCAAACATTTCACAAATGTTATCTGAAACGTCAGATGACGTAGCTCCCATTCATGAAGGAATGGCATTAAACCTAGAATGGAGAGATTTAACTCTTGCTTAGCAGAAACATTTTTACAGACATGTGCAATTCTTAGATCCCATGCAAGCTGAAAACTCATTTTAGTTTATCCATCTCTGCACTAAGCACAAGCAGGATTTTCCCCACACTAAAACTACAGACTATGGTCCATGTGTTTCTTTGTATACTTTGTTAGCATCCTTTCACCTGTTCTTCAATGATCAGGACCCCCACATAGCAGCTATTATGCCTCAGTGTCATTGCTGGAGTGAAAATAGTGCACCAACCAAAGATTTCTAGGCAACTGCATCTTGTGGGCAGCATCCATTGACAACCAATGAAGGACTAGATGATGACCACCACAAACTGCGCAGCAACAGAACTGCTGTCTCTGACTTCATCTACATGGTGGACCAACAAGGTATGTAACAATGCTTAAAATCTCCAACAACTCCGATTGACTCAAACCAGCACAACACACTAATACTCCCCCACCATGACAATGCCCATCCAAGTCCGTTGATGAGAATAAACCACCACCCAAATACCTGCTCTGTGGTGGATCTGACCAAAAACAGGAGGGTAACAAATCATTCAGAGAAACCGATAGACTACAGCAAGTATTTGTAGAATAAATTGACATAAAAATGAATAAATCAACAATAAGTGTAGATACCAGGATGCAGTCATAATATTCTGAAATGACTGTGCATGTATGAGGTTCCACAACACTTCTGGGAAAGGTTCTTGGCACAAATGTAACATGCTATGTATGGGGGTGGGGGCCACACCAACACCAAAACCTCAATCCAACTGTAATCTGGCAAATAAATGCAAGTTGATGTACAATCATGTCTTATGCATTTCAACTAAGAAAGTGTATATAAAGGTATATGTAAATATAACAAATGAAAAATAACTGAAATTAATGAAAAAAGTGCTTTATTAATAAGAGGTAAAAAAAAAAGATGCAGTAATGCAATACCATGTCTCAGAGGTAGCAGTAGTGTATTACACATGAATGAGTGATAGGACACATTCATTTTTTACATTTATAACCTCTGCCTGTAAGGTGGTCACGATACCAGAATTCTGACTTCATGATGTCTAGCATCACAATACAAAATTGATACTCTACAAGTTAAAAACACTTGAACAGACATTTTCTATTTTTTCAGTTTAAATCTATTTTATCTATACAGATCCCTTCAGTTGTGAGCAGAACACTGTTAAACTGGTGCACCATATTTGTATTAAAAAGTACTGAAATGTATTTTTTAATTCTTTAATTAGCTTCAGCTTTGCAGATGTGATTTGCACCTGTGCATTTGACCTCTGCATTTAACCCATCTGTACAGTGAAACACACACTAGTGAACACACTAGGCTGTAAGAACTGTAAGGCGGTAATCTCTGCATGGTTATTTTCTTTTTCTAGACTATTTATTAATTTGCGGGATTTTTCGACATATATATCTGGTCCCACTCCCGCGACCTCTGGACTAACTTACCACCCACTCGCGCAAAAAACAATTAATTTTGGTTCCGCGCTGCAAGGTATTGTGACGGGTCCCGCATAGGGCTGCCATGATTAGTCGACTAGTCACGATTATGTCGACTATTAAAATTGTCAAAGACTAATTTAATAGTCGATGCATCGTTTGTTTTTTACTTTGTTTTTCTCTCCAAACTGCTGTGGCACGTTCCACTGCTGCGTCTGCCTTTCTGTCCTTGACGCACATGCGCAGTAGTGGTAACCAGGGTAGGCCGTGGATGACATCACAGGACGTAATACAGACAGGCTCTGGTATCATGGCTAGCCAGCAACAGAGTTCAAAAGTGTGGGATCATTTTAAGAAAATTAAAGAGAAACGTGTGCAATGCAATATCTGCAAGGCAGAACTTGTCTTCCACAGCAGGACAACTGTGATGCACGAGCACCTGAAAAGGAAGCCTGATGTGGCTGATTGTGACAATGATGAAGAGGGACCGTTATCTCCGTAAGCTAAATTGCTAGTTAGCTGCTAAAATTAGCGTAAACAGAGAGTTAACTTGCTGCTTACTCATATTTATAGCTGTAAAAGTTAACATTAGTGATGACGATTGGATTCGTTAGCCTTAGCACACATTCATGTGTTTTCTGTAACGTTATAACAGCCATGTGTTTGAATAGCAATGCTAATGTTTTCTAACGTTATGTTTCACTCAGTTTACGCTTTATGCTTAACAGTTAAATAATTGTTTGTTGCAACAAGCTGCATATTTCATTAAAGGTTTAATGAACTATGATCTTAATTGTTTTTATTTTTAGTTAGCATATAGCTGAAATGTAATGATGGTTATATAATAGCAGCTGCATTATAGTGCGATAAGCTGTATGTTTTATATTCAATTAACGTATGATCCGATTAGTCGACTAATCGTAAAAAATAAAATAAAATCTGTGGTTAGTAGACTATAAATATAATCATTGGTGGCAGCCCCAGTCCCGCAGTAATGCAGACCTCTAGTTGGGGGTTAGGTGCCTTGCTCAAGAGCACTTCAGTCATGACATGAACGGCGGTCACAAGACCAGTTATCAGTGCAGGGGGAATACAATGAATGAGCAATATTTAAGCATGTTAATAAATAGTTATATATGGCAGTGCAAATACGCAAGCAGAAGTGGTGTAATGAAAACAGGTATTGTAAAAGTTTACTTGTGAGAGGTGTAGAAGGGGGGGACCTGTTCATGTTATTGTAGTGTTACAAAGTACTTGTTTTACTGAACTTTGAGGAGTTGAACAGTCTTAATGCATGGGGCACAAAAGACTTTCTGAATGTCATATGCATGTATGCTTATAATCCTGTCTGGGATGAATGCATTTTTCAGTATTCAACTGAAAATAATAATCAAACAAAAACAAACGCCTTTTTTCGTGTGATATTTTGTGGACAGGCCTGTAGAGGCTCATTAACACTGCCTGTTCAAAAATGAAATTAATATATGCATAGTCCTAACACCTGAGAGATTTACACCAGACTGTGGATACTTTCTACTATTAATTGAAAATTTCTTTACATTTAAATGAACAGTGCATGAACTGTATTCATGTGAAATATCTGGTCACACAGTGATATCCTGATCGTGAACTTGATCACACACACATGGTTTCTCTTTTGTTTATGAGCAGCAGGCCCACGCTGCTCACCAGCCCAGTAAACAAAAAACACGGCTCAGTAACTTGTTATTCGGTATGTTTCCTAATAAAAAGACTGACTAATAAATCTTGGCCGGACGTAAGACAACAAAGAGTCAGTCTGGTTTACTCATTTGCGTTTTAAGGAGTTTGCCAATGCTTTTCACTTCCTACTTACCCCCATTACCTCGCTGTAATAACACGAACCTTCTTATTCGAATTTCCACCTTAAATGGTGCCTTGGTTCATTCAGGAGTCTAGTGTGAGCTCTACTAGACTTCAGTGAACTGCTGCATTATTTAAGGTGTAAGTTTCCCCAAAAAAAGTAAAATAAGTTCAGAACAGTTACCTCCTCTCCCACGGTGAAAGCTTCACTGAAAATATTATTTTTAACTTCTGTTTAGTTGAGATAAACATTCAACGATATTTGCTGAGCAACGTGGCCGACAGGCAGCTTTGTTATTTTAAATAAATCCGCATTGTTTCTCTCAGTTCCTGCACCCTGCGTGATTCCCCACAGTGGGCGGAGCTTATTCAGGCGGGATCTAAAACCAATCAGCGGGCTCCTTCCAAGACATGTTTGGTTTAAAAGGAAGCGCACAGCTGATCATGTGACAACTCGAGTTACGTGGTGGCCAGATTTGAAATGCGCATGCGCTACGGCACTACCTGACGTTCATATTCATAAATCATATACAGGGGTTGGACAATGAAATTGAAACACCTGGTTTTAGACCACAATAATTTATTAGTATGGTGTGGTGCCTCCTTTTGCGGCCAATACAGCGTCAATTCGTCTTGGGAATGACATATACAAGTCCTGCACAGTGGTCAGAGGGATTTTAAGCCATTCTTCTTGCAGGATAGTGGTCAGGTCACTACGTGATGCTGGTGGAAGAAACCGTTTCCTGACTCGCTCCTCCAAAACACCCCAAAGTGGCTCAATAATATTTAGACACAAAGACATGCTGTCTTGGTCACAGATGCGCCAGCAGGACGTGCATCAACAATTTGTCCTCTTTTGAACTCTGGTATGTCACCATAATGTTGTGTGCATTGTAATATACTATATAACTGTGCTCTTACCTGCTAACTGAACCTTCACACTCTGCTCTTACTGGTGCAATGTGACATTAATGAAGATTGGCCACCAGACTGGTCCAATTTAGCCATGAAACCTCCCACACTAAAATGACAGGTGTTTTTCATTGTCCAACCCCTGTATGTAAACATTTTATGGAAGTAAGAGCTGATATAGAACATTTATATTTCCAGTAGATTTATTTACACAGTAAATACATGTGTTGTTTTTTTTTTTTTTGCTTTGATTATTGCAGTTTGTCTGTGTTGGACATTAAAGTGGTGCTTGAGGGTTTGTGAACACTAGAATTTTTATAACATTTTACTATTTTTTTCTGAATAAATATGACCTAAAACAGCATCAGATTTTCTAAAAGTAGATAAAGAGAACCCAGTTAAACAAATGAAACACAAATATTACACTTGGTCATTTATTTATTGAGGAACATGATCCAATATGACATATTTGTGAGAGGCAAAAGTATGTGAAACTTTGCTTTGAGTATCTGGTGTGTCCCCCTTTTTCAAATAACTGCAACTAAACGTCTTCGGTAACTGTTCTGTAACCATTCTTTGGAAGAACAACTTGTGTGTTTAGGGTTGTTGATTTGCTACATGACCCACCTTCTCTTGAGATTCAGTTAATGGACAGATGTCCTGACATTTTCCTTAAAAATTTTCTGATATAATTCACAGTTCATTGTTACATCAATGATGGCAAGCCGTCCTGGCTCAGATGCAGCAAAACAGGCCCAAACCATGATACTACCACCACCATGTTTCACAGATGGATAAGGTTCTTATGCTGGAATGCAGTGTTTTTCATTTCTCGAAACATAACACTTTGCATTTAAACCAAAAAAATTCTCCAAACTGTAAATAAAATTAGTGTGCTCTGTAACCTTCTGAAATTTTTTTTACATCAAATTGTTTGTCACAATAGAAACCTGATGCCTATTCACATTTGCATGGTCCAGCATCTTCTTCAGGTGACTTTTGATTTTATCTGCCTGATATAAAAACAAGATAGTTGAAGAGGACATTGCATCCTTGTTTACAGATTCCTTCTAGTACATTTCAGAATAAACAAAACTGCTGATTACTTGCAGCAATAATGTGATTCTCCTAAACTTTAAAGATGTTTTTTTTTTCAGTTGAACCTAAAGAAATGATGCTAATTATGTAAAGCTGCTTTGTGACAATATATGTTGTAAAACTGCTAAAAATATATTGATTGATTGATGATAAAGAAAACAAATTTGAGTGATAAAAAGTTATATTTTTATTCAACAAACACTTGAAAAAGCAGTAATGCTCCATATGAACAAAAACAATCAATATGTTCTACATTTACAGCATTAATGTGTTGTAATGGAAATATGAAAAAGTTAATTCCTCATTAAGAAATTCTAAATATTACAATGCTTGCATATAACAAACAAAACATTTAAGTGTTTCAAACAGTATAGAAATCTCCAAGATACAACCATACAAGGTTTGGCTTAAATATACTACAGATACATAGTTATCAACTAACTTAGTAGCATTAACACACAAATTAGCTGGGTAGTTTTAACCATTTGACTATAATTAAAATCCTAGCAAACACATCTCAAAGCCAGTGCAGTTGAAGTGTAAAAGGTGTAACAGTTAGCTCTAGAAGCTATAACTTTTCAATAAGTCCTATATTACTTTTTAATTATGTGCTGTGAAACATCACCCTGCAGTTACACATAAATTGTATTGATTAAATTAACAAAACAAAACATTTAGATATTTAAGACTTTTTTTGTAGAGAAAATATAAATTGCTACTTTCATTAGTACACAAGAAAGTTGAGTTGTATTCTCTTGATAATCTTTTAACCATAGTTTTTTTTCTTTGTTTGTTTTTTTGTAAAATTACATTATTTGTTCAGACACAGTGTATTGCAATGTTTAGTACATAAATACTTTAGGTACTAATCAATTTAACTTTTATGCAGCTCAAATAACTGAAGCAAACCAATGTAAAAGTATTTAAAATAAAGAAAAGCAATATTTTTCCTCATTCTAGCCTTCACAAACATCTAGCACTAATAAAACAACTTCTGACCACTTCCACCTGTATACACTTGTCATGTTTATCCTCAGGAGCATCGTTCAAATGCATTTAATCTTAATTTCAAATTTGGATTAATCTGACTATAGTACAGTTTTCATTTTGCCTCACTCTATTTTAAATGAGCTTTGTCCAAGAGAAGACATTGCATTTCTGGATTGTGTTGACATGAGTTATTCTTTGCATGACACACTTTTAACATGCATTTGTGGATTGCAAGGCACACTGTGTCTTTTTTTCTGTAAGTGTTCCTGAGCCTATGCAGTGATTACCAATAGAGAATCATGCCTGAAGATCACAAGCATGCAGTAATGATTGTCAGCATTGTCCCTTGCGAACAGAGGTTTCTCCAGATTCCTTGGATCTTTCTCTTTTTCTGTACTTTTGTTGCCCCTGTTTTAATGTTTTTGAGACTTGTTGCTGCCATCAAGTTATGATTTAATATTTGAAATGGTAAAATGTCTCACTTTCAACATCTGATATGTGCTCTATGTTCTATTGTAAATAAAATATGGGTCTTTTTTGCAAATCATTGCATTCTTTTTTATTTACATTTATGTACATTTTACACAGCATCCCAAACATTAGGATTAGGAGAATAGTTCCACTACTGTTATTATGTCCAACTATTTGGTGCTAGAACCAATAGTTTACTGAAAAACCTTTTCACTGTAAATGTTGTTATTGAGAAGAAACAAATGATACTGCTCCATAGAGTGCAGGAATACAGTGCAAGGCAATAAGAAATGTACATGTATTGCCACAGGGGGAGACATAGAGCTCTTAGAAACATGTTTTTCCCTCCTTTTGAACCAGAGATCTCAAGTGACACAAAAGTAACAGATTAGCAGCAGATTATACATCAAATGAATACTAATATAGTTTGTGTTAATGTTACTTCCTACACAGTAAATCTGTCAGAGTTAAATCAACACTATTAGAGTTAAATGGACACTGACAGTGTTACATTTTGACACCCTCAGTGTTAATTTAACTCTATTAGTGTTGATTTAACACTGGCAGATTTACTGTGTACTACTATATTTCTTCATGATATGCAAAGTGATAAATTTGTATAAATAACACAATTAATTAGTAACATGAATAGGAAATTATTATTTTCAGTGGTTATTTTAATAAGTGCCATTTGTCTATGAAGCTTAACAACTTAACATAAAATTAACACAGATCAACACTAAAATTGTTGCATTTAAACTCATTGTCCATTTGATCAACTGATCATAAAGGTGCACTTTGTAGATCTACAATTACAGACTGTAGTCCATCTGTTTCTCTGTTATTATCCTCTTTTCACCTGTTCTTCAGTGGGCAGAACTTTCACATGACCACCACAGAGCAGGTATGTTATTATTTGGGTGGATCATTCCCAGTTCTGCAGTGACACTGATGGGGTGGTAGTGTGCTAGTTTGAGAAGCACTGAAGAGTGAATAATACACAGCAGAGCTGCTGCAGTTTTTAAACACTCTCCAATTATGAAGGTTGTACTTTCTTCATCTTTACACAACAATCTTCCAACCTATTTTAGCCTGTTTTTATTACTGTCTTTTTAAGATTTATATATGTAAATGAGCTCTTTTCTGATTGGTTGTCATAATACTGGCATCATATTGCACCTTGTTCAAAAAGCAGCCCAGGTTAAAACACTTCAGTGTGAGCTTGCAGGACTAAATTTCTGTAGCTTAAAGAGGTGAGTACAACCCCCAATCCAAAAAAATCTGGATGGCATAAAAATTGTATTTAATTGCAAACAGTATGTTATATTTGGTCAACTTCATTTGTTTATATACATCCATTTGCAAGCTTAAGATGAATATCTGTGATCTCTGACCCCTCAGATGGCACTGTATCAAGAACCATCATTCATCAGTTGCTGATATAACCACATGGCAATGGATTACTTTAGCAAACCTTTATCAAGCACTACAATACATAGTTACATTCACAAATGCCACTTAACACTTACTGTGCAAAAAAAAGCCATATTTTAACCATGTGCAGAAGCGGTGCTGACTTCTCTGGGCTTGGGGGCATCTGCGATGGACCATCACACAGTGGTTTGTGTTGTGTTCAGATGTATCAGTGTTCCACCTCTTTATAGGGAGAAATTAATGTTGTGTGCTCCAGACCAAAGACAAAAAGGACCATACATACTAGTAAAATAGCAAAACACAGAGTCTGACCAGATAAAATTGAGTCTGCAATGAAATTGAAGTGTCAATGTAATACAATATAAACATAGTGGGTTTTTTAGTGTTTTCCATACTGGCCCAACTTTTCTTTATTTGGGTTTGTATATAAAATGTGTGGGCTTTAATGACATCACAAAAACTGATTTTAAAAAAGGTTGTTACTGTGGTTTGGCTTTAATGGACTGCATAGGCTGGATATGATATGAGCCCTTTAACAGGCTTTAAGCATACTGTGACATTTGCTTGTGAGGTCCTTTTTAACTGGTCTGAATATTTATAAAAGCATTTTTATCACCTGGCCAAAGTTGTCAGCTGTTTAACCAGGAGTCACATGGCCCTTCTGATTGTGGGTGAGTGTGTAGAGAATAAGAGAGTGAGAAAGATTCTGTTACCTTGATCTTTTGTCCTTGAAGTCTAACTTTCAGATTTTTACTTCAAAGACTCCATGTAGATGTGATATAAAAGCACATCAGTGTTGCTATCAGTATTTTGTAGAATGTATAGTTTTTTGGTCATTGTTTTGCATTACTGAAGTGCTAAGCAGCAATAGGCCCACAAGCAGCGTTGGGTTTCTCTGGGTTTAGTGAGTAAGGCACATATGACGCTGGCTGGGGCCTCACTTCAGCTGACTGGTATCAGGTTCATCCTCTCCTTCTGAATCTGCACACATCTCAGGATCAGAGAGGGTGGGGGACAGAGACGAGAGACAGAGAAAATGAAGAGGGACAGAAAAAAACAGTGTGAGAAGGGTGTGTGTGGTGGATGTAGCAGGGGAGACATTGACAGTACCAGCCCACACATTTTAACACTGTATTTCTGGCAGACCCCCAACACTCACCTTTACTAACCTCAGCTCCCTGCACCACCCCCATGTTCTCAAGGCACAGTGGTACGATCCACAATTGAGAACCACCTGTTGTGTGAGGAGGATTAATCTTCTTTCTATGTGGAAATGGGGTGAGTTGGGAGGGAGGGTCTGGCTTGGCTACTCTGTTTGACCCCTTTGGCATGTGTTCTAAAATAGTAAGGGATTTATGAGTGATAAAAGATGGACAATAGCAAGCAGGTCAGCACAGTAAAGTCCCATTGGACTAAACAGGGGTGTGGGCTGGGGGGGTGGACAGCACCTCTCTTAACCTCTCATGCATTTTGGCTTTAACCTTTGAACTTGGTTGACTTTTCTATTTTAGAACTCAAACAACTGTAATGTATCCACCTCTTCCCACAAAACCGTACAGTGATCCTTTATAATAATGAATTAAATTACATACAGAAAATCTCAGAGCCTCAAATTTTAGAAACTTCCTGAAATCAAACCTAGAACCAACATCCAGAAGTTGTACACTTAACTACTTTTTAATGCAAGATATCAGTTTGTTGTATAGTTCCTAAAGACTGTAATAGCATTCCAGAGGATATTATTATTGTTATATCATTGAGCTATGAGTTTATTCTGGATTTAAAACACATTTTTTTTTTATTACTCTTTATAATCATTTTACTTATCCTCCTGTGTAATGCACATTAAACCGTTTATTACATTTTTATTTCACTCTTAATATTCAGTTCAGCTAATTACATTTATTGTATATACTATTGCATTTTATTTCCTGTATCTCATTTGTGCTTATTTTACTCTTTTGATATTACTGTCTATGTAATGCAATAAATAAGATCACATTTCTCAAGGGCTCAAAGACTTCTTGTGCTCAGCTCAAATTTACAACCTCTATGTTGTCATGGAACAACACACACCACACACACACATTCACATGCACACACCTACTGTATGTCCTTATAATATACCCCTGACTCCAGCCAGCCAATGACGACGGGACCTGGAGAACGGTACCGCTGGCATTCTGCCTCAGGACCCCCTCCGACCGCTCCTGACCCTCATATCTCTTTACTTACCGGCTGGGAAAAGCTGCTGTCGCTCCGTCCTCACGGGACGCACGTTAGACGCGGTGACTGACATACTTTTACCGGTTTATGCAGTGACCTGCAAACTGTTCTGTCAGTAAATGGCTGTTTAAACTGCAGACTTTATTTATAACTGATACACTATCACTTATAAATCCGTGTGGAATAACGCTGCTTTTCACTTCCCCACGTGGACTCTGAGTACAAGCCTCTGTCTGAACAGTCTCTTGGAGTTTAAATCATGCCGGCTGGATTTCAGCAGCTTGGAGGAGAGGTAATATAAATAATACACCACTGCTTTTTATTAGAGTAACGAGACTGTTCTAGAGTAATGATAATGTAAAAATTACACTGCTAGTCTGTCAAAGACAGACTGTCCTACAGTAAAGTTACTGTAGATATTACTCCGCTAGTCTGTGTTACAGTAAATACAGACCGTCCTACAATTAAGTTACTGTAAATATTTCTCTGCTAGTCTGTGTCACAGTAAATACAGACCGTCCTACAGAAAAGTTACTGTAAATATTACTCTGCTAGTCTGTGTTACAGTAAATACAGACCGTCCTACATTAAAGTTACTGTAGATATTACTCCGCTAGTCTGTGTTACAGAAAATACAGACCGTCCTACAGAAAAGTTACTGTAGATATTACTCCGCTAGTCTGTGTTACAGAAAATACAGACCGTCCTACAGAAAAGTTACTGTAGATATTACTCCGGTAGTCTGTGTTACAGTAAATACAGACCGTCCTACAGAAAAGTTACTGTAAATATTACTCCGCTAGTCTGTGTTACAGTAAATACAGACCGTCCTACAGAAAAGTTACTGTAGATATTACTCCGCTAGTCTGTTACAGTAAATACAGACCGTCCTACAGAAAAGTTACTGTAAATATTACTCTGCTAGTCTGTGTTACAGTAAATACAGGCCGTCCTACAGTAAAGTTACTGTAAATATTACACCGCTAGTCTGTGTTACAGTAAATACAGACCGTCCTACAGTAAAGTTACTGTAGATATTACTCTGTTAGTCTGTGTTACAGTAAATACAGACGGTCCTAAAGTAAAGTTACTGTAGATATTACACCACTAATTTGTGTTACAGTCAATACAGACCGTCCTACAGTAAAGTTACTGTAGATATTACACTGCTAGTCTGTATTACTGTAAATACAAGCTGTCTTCAAGAAACAGTAATGTAGACATTACACTTCTAGTTGTATAAGAGTAAAAAAAGACAGCTGAGTGAAGTTAATGTAGATATTACACTGTTGGTCTGTATTAGACACAAGATAGACTGCTGTAGAATAATGCAGATTAGTGTTACTAGTCTGTATAACAGTAAATGCAGACTGTCCTAAAGAAAAATTAATGTAGATATTGCACTGGTAGTCGATGTTACAGTAGATAAACTGTCCTTGAGTTAATGTAGTCTGTATAAGAGTACAGATATACTATCTTAGACTAACGATAATGTTGGTATTACACTGCTAGTCTGTTTTAGAGTAAAGATAGACTGTCCTAGAGAAAAGTAAATATAGATTTTACATTATTAGTCTGTATTAGAGTAAAGACAGACTCAAATGTAGTACATTGCTAGTATAGTTTGTGATATTACACTTCTAGTCTGTCTTAGAGTAAAGTCAATTAACTGCTATGATAGCTATCAGATATTATATTGTAGGTCTTAGAGAAGAATTATATTATGCTGCTAGTTTGCAGTGAATACTGTCAGTTTGTGAATGTGGTCAAAAATTGTCCTTTTGTTTACATCACTCTTTGTCTCACTGTGATGTGAAGCACTGTTCCCACTGCAGATCTGTGGGCTTATTTTCCAGTCACCTCAGTAGGGTTAACATGCTGATGGCTGCTATTATTATTTTTGTAATAAGCAATTTGTAACCTTTTCTAGAATATGCCATGTGCAGGTTGAATTTATTTAAATTATTATATATTTGGCATATGCTAAAATGGTTAGCGGTTAAATGTACAAAAATGTTACATTTCATACACATGCCAACAATTGATATTTTAATTATGTAAATTCAAATGTAATGTTCAGAGTTATAGTGTTGACTGTTACAAGTGACATTGTAATGCTCTTACACACTTTACAGTCCAGCAATTAGAGCTGTAGACAAGACCATTTTTTTGAGTCTAAGACTATGGCCAGTCATAACAGCATGAAGACTAAGTCTTAAATGGACAAGATCAAGTTTAAATTAAATAGAGACTCAAGAGTCAAGTCACACCCCTTAAAAACTAGTTTTTAAGAACAAACTTTAACTTCTTTTAGTTGCTAAAAATATTAAAATTTTTATATAACATTTCAGAAACCAAACCTAGGGGAGGGTACATTATATTTGAATGATGCTAAATCACATGTCCCAAATGTTTCAGAAATAGACTTAAATTAGATGTGAATTCTTTGTGATGTCTTAAACAACATTTTATGTCAGTAGAATTAACTGACAGAGTGTTTGCATATCAGCACCCTAAGTGTTTTTTTTGTTTCCAACTGAATCTGGTCTGAATAAATGAAGCATTGTACATTGTCCAGTCCAGTTGTCTAAATCAAACACCAACAGATGATTTGGTTTGGATTTATTTGTACGATTCATTGTGTGATAACTGTTAAAACTACAAAGACAAAATAAATGTTTTTAAAATATAGCAGTTTCAGTTAAAAATTTGACAAGACCATTGATCGAGCTGAGTACAGTTATTATTGTGACTAAAACATCAGTACTATATCATCAAGTACTATAGCAGACAGCTGAAATCCTGAGCACCTGGGCTACATTTACTTTAGCTTGTACACATGTAGCCTATTTAAGGTTTCATTAATTGCCACATTGAGACTGAAATCATTGTTGCGATTTAAGCTGTCAGTGATAAGACAGATGCATGCTGTCTGATTTGTGTATAATTTGCAGCACTTGGTTTGAAATGTGTCAGGCCTTTTCTTGCTCTATGGAATGACCTTCAGAAAGTGGGCAGACTTACAAGACTGGTCAGAGTAGTTCTGAGCTGGGTTTGACAGGTTCCCTGCCTGCACAGTGTTGTCACATCTGCATATGGCATGCTACAGTGTAGACAATCTATGTCACTTTTATATTATACTATTATACTATTTCTAAAATATAGTATTATATACAGACTTTTATATACCAAGACACTGCTTTGTAAATCTAAATGTTTTAACTAATTATGAAGAAAATCGGTTGAGCATTTTAGTAATGCGAAATTTTTATACAGTATTCCCTGCAGGTAGTTTTTTAGTTTACACTCTTGACTGAGTCTTGAATTTTTTTGATGCTAAAAGAAACTTTCTTTATCGAACATTTGGCATCCATGGAAAAATGATTTAAGAACTCTCACTTTTAGGATGTGCTAAATATAAAATTGCTGAAGTAAAAATTATATAGTATATAAAATTATTTCTATAGTAATAGATGATGTAAAATGATGCATCATTATCATCTTGATGATGAAGGGTCTTAAAAACTCAACTGTGTATCAAATATGATACACTTGGCTCAAATAGGTTTAAAAATGTAATGATACATAATGGTATATAGAAACATTACAACTCAAAGAACCACTTCAATGCATAAATGGATGATTACTCTGTTTAATTTATGTATACAATTTAAAAAATGTATACAATTTGCATCTTGATATGCTTCTTAAATTAACATTTTAAATATGCTTATCTGTGGTACCAAAAATGGCTCTACTGTTGTTGCAAGTCACAAGTCGAGGACCCATTCAGAACCCTTTTGCTAAAAAAATAAGTGTGTCAAAGTGATGACTTTAATTTGCTGTGTCACTGTTTTGATGTATAAATCCAAAACATGACATATCCAAGACTCAACAAATCAAGGTCATTTCATAGAAACACACACAGAAGAATACAGCAGTGAGAAAGCTGGCTCACAACCATAAGTACTGTATATTCATATTGCAGTCCTAAATGGAATAAAAATGTAATGCCTTAGCAATAATATGCAAAGAGGAATACACATTTCTGGGTCTGTCATGATTATGAGTTTTAAGCTGATGATTAACTGATCTTGATAAAATTGAAAAAAAAAAAGATAAACATATTAATTGTCTAATCTCTGTATGGTCAAATATTATAGGACCACTGACCAGTGGTGCATTTCCAGCTGCAAATGCATCCAGCTGGCCTCCAGCAGAACTGTGTCTGTGGCAGGCTGACCTCTTAAATACACAAATGATACTCATTGCTGACCTTTAAAGCTGTAGTAGCTTTAGTAAGGTGAAGCCGTGGCCTGGTGGCGAGGGATTTGGTCTTGTGAGTGGAAGGTTCTCAATTTGAGCCCTGGACAGGTCTTGACTGAAGTACCCTTAAGCAAGGCCCCTAACCCCCAACTGTTCACCGAGCACCATGGATAGGGCTGCTCACTGCTTCGGGCACATGTTCTCACAGCCTAGTGTGTTCACTTGTGTGTGTGTTTCACTGCATGGATGGGTTAAATGTATAGGTCAAATTCTGTTGTGTGCAAATCACTTTGGCAAAAAGTTTAATCAAATCTAACACCAACTAATGTTTGTTTACTTAATTAAGTCCCATCAGTTCATAAATTCTGCTTTCCTTTACTCACTTCAGCATAACTGATGAAAATTCACATTGTGTTTGTTGCAGAAAAAACCATGACTATAGATGATAGTCTAAAAACTGTGAAAAATAACTGGGTCTCAAGTACTGTGTCTCAAGTACTGTGATTATCTACTTGGCAAATTCATTAAATCGATCTTTAACACATCATTTCAGCTGTTTGTACATTGTTACATTACTAAAACTCCTGTAATTTGTGCAGTATGGTGATCAGTATCAAAATACATGGTAAACAGAAATGGCAGAAGGATAGTCAGGAACTACACCTACCTTGAAGATTTCTATAAAGTCCTTCTAGAAAAAAAATGCATGCAGGTAAACAACATTTAAGCACGAAAAGAAACCTATAAAGAGCAATATAATTGTTACATTTTTATTCAGTTCAAATATAATCTCTCAGCTTTATTTATAATAAACAGTCATTTATGATTAATCATGTCTACTGCAGAGGTAATACATTACTTCACTCTGTGGAAATTAAAATCATTACACTCAGATGTCATTGCTTCTGCTTGCTGGTATTGGATAAGGTTAAGGAAACAGATACAGAGATGCTTTGAAGAACACTGGCCAGTCTTTGTATGTAGAGAATCTTACATGAGCCAGACCAAAATTTGTGCCAGTGTATTTTAAAAGCCGTGCTGTTGCTTAGCATTTGTATCTACAAGGCCATCACTCCATGAAAGGACAGGTGTGGAAGCTCTACGTCAAACTGAGATTCTTATGTAGTCATCAGCTACTCTTTAGAACAGTCTTCTACCAAAATGTTAGCACTGCTATTGTTGTATTATTGTTGGTCCATATGATTTTATATGAAGGTTTTTTGACAACACAATACATTTCTGCAAATTTAGAAATTGAAATACAAACATTTATACAATTTACTTATAGGTGTAACAGCACTATAATAGTTAATATAAAATAATACACGAGTTAACCATTAGACATCATTGCTTTCATTTTGCTATGCATTTATACAATTATGCATATATACAATTATGTTATATTATTACCACTGTTAGAACAAAACCTTGTATCTCCATTTCTGCTGTTTTGGTTAATTTACTTTTTTACACAATTAGAAAATGCCTTTAGGAGTTTACATTGCTTAAATGGTTGAAGTTGAAAAGAATTTTTAAAAAGATTTTTAAAGTTTTAAAGTTTAAAGTTT
The DNA here is from genome assembly GCA_036984385.1 of Crenuchus spilurus. Lineage (NCBI taxonomy): Eukaryota > Metazoa > Chordata > Actinopteri > Characiformes > Crenuchidae > Crenuchus > Crenuchus spilurus. The sequence goes on from BRDA01069103.1 coordinate 31,940, forward strand.
AAGTTACTTAAAATTTAGAGGCATTTTTTCTTCTCCTGTAAAGTTACAATTTTGAGTTGTGAAAAAGGTTTTGTTTTGATGGTGATATTTGTGTATATAGTTTATATTTGTCCTATATGTCATATGTCCTATATCCTGTATTGATTTTTATATATTTGGGCTGTCAAGAAGTAACAAAAATATTGGAAAATATGTCAGTAATGTTAATGTTTTCATGAAACAAGCCAGTATTCACAATCACTGTTCATCAAATTCAAGCAATAATAAAATCCCTCATCATACAGTTTTTACTTCTAAACAATCATAATAAATTAGATCGTGCTTTTTTTGATGGTAATAAAATATTTCATATTTTAATGCATAGTTTCTATTTAGTTTACTGAGTGCATTTTTATCACATATTACAAGCTCAGAACAAACCCACTTCAATTAGAGATGCATCATATAATATCCTAACTTTGAAAATTGTGTTTTCACAGAGAATAACTGCAACTCTTGCACTATCGGTATTCACAGCGGTGTTGGGTTCTCTTCAGTTTGGATACAATATCGGAGTCATCAATGCCCCACAAAAGGTCTGTTACTACTCAGCTAATTTTGTAATCATGCTTTCTTCCCTCTAAACAAAGAACTTAAAAAAGTTATTGAAGTAAACTTGAATTGGAAATCAGATTGTTCTCTGATTTCTACAATGAAGGCACAATACTTAATGGATTACTTCAGAAAATTTTTTTTTTCTTTGGAGGCTATGGTAAAATCCACAAATATTGCTATTCCAGATGTTCAATCTTTTATGGCAGAAGGTTGTGGTAGGACAGTATCAATGCTTTTTGGTTCAGTTTTGGTGTCTCCCACAAGCAGTTGAAAGTGAGTATATACACAGTAAATCTGCCAGTGTTAAATCAACACTATTAGAGTTAAATTAACACTGAGGGTGTCAAAATGTAACACTCTCAGTGTTAATTTAACTCTAATAGTGTTGATTTAACACTGGCAGATTTACTGTGTAGGCGTATAGGAGTGTACAGCTGTTTACTTTTCAAGGGAAGTGTAGTATGTTTCACATGATGCATTATGGGAGGTAGGAATATGGTGGCTATGTTTTGAGCTAGCATTAGTGTTATAGCACTAACAATATAATATAATTCACTAATGTTGAGCAAGATAATCTTTTTATTTTTCAGACAAACTCTAGCTGAAAAATGCTTCCACATATTTCCTATTCTAGTGAGTAACAGTGTTTACTGATATTGTTTATGACTATCTCCTATTCTAGTGTATAGAGTGTTCACTGCTGTGGTTTATGGAATTATACCTCCAAGTGTATCCATACTTCTCGGTTCACTTATTGTGAAATAGGCACAAAATGCGAGAAGAGTAAACAGTTGTACTAAAGCCTATAAACTCACTATTTTACACATCCATTTAAAATGTTTTGATTTTGCCAACAACAATCAAAACAAATGTTTAACCTTTTATGGAGAGCTCATGAATAATTTGAAGAGCTTTGCTGGCTGGTTTAACTGTAATGATGAATGTGAGACTGATGTATGTAGAATTTAGCTATTACAACAATGGATAACATTATTTTAACCTGCTCTGACTGGAAGGTGATGTGATCAAATGTCAGAAGGCATTTTATAATGAGTGCACTGTGATAAAAATTACACATCAGCAATTTTGTCTTTTAAATGATATGTCACAATGAACCAAGCTCGGTATGTCCAATGGCATGAAACAAGAAAGATTTTCAATTTATTTCAGGTTGACTTTAAAATACTGTGAATGAATTTTTGTCATTTAAAATTTAGAGCAGCTGACAATGAGCTTTACCACTACAGCCTGAGGGACGTAGAGTTTCTTTAGAATTAGCAGACATATTAATAGTCCAGTCAATAAATTTGACTCAAAATATGGGTTAGTAATTGTTGTATAATGATTCTTATTGTTATAACCTGTTAATGTTTTCCAAATATCATATCACCAAGATTTTGTCACTAGTGAGCATCCATCCAAAACCAGCAGACATATTTAGCTCCCATTTGTTGGGTCTAAAAACAGCCTGTTACTTCATTTACTTAAACTTTCTGAAATGCACATATGACTTGGTTGGCAAAAAATGGCAGCATGATATAACAGTCTAACTGCAGAGCCTTGAATTGGAAAAGTCAAATGGAGAACATTGTAAGCCTTACTATACTAGAACGTTGGTGTTTGGAAATGTAATATAAGTGTTTAACAGTGTTTCTAGGAATAGTCTGGATAGCCACCTCTTTTATATCACTGATGTGGAGAAATGTAAACAATGTAAAACCCATCATAAGCATTGGCAAAACAATATCAGTAAATACAAAGAATCAATAAAGCAATAAAAAGAAATTCTATGGAAGGACTGATTAAAATGAAATGTGACTGTTCATATTCAAAGTCCTCGTAAAATACTCAAACAAATCAACTGAATACTGTATTAACATAGTTATTAGGAAACATTGTCTAATTCATGGAATCACTTTTGACTGTTTAGTTACTTTGTAACCAAAGCTGACTGTTAGCTAGTGTTGCAAGGCCAGATGTAAATTGAGAGTGCCTGGGGACAACCATGATGGTTTGGAGCTAAAAGAGAAGGAGAACATTTTTAGGTTAGACTCTGAATTTGAAATGTCTAAGCCAATCCAACATCTTGCAAAGTCAGATCAAAATCAGATGGTGATGGTTTACTCGTTAATTAACATTGTTGATCCATGGATGGAAATTAAAATGACTAAAAATTCTGCATCAAACTAAAAAAAATCAAAAAATAAACTTTGAAACAATGTTAGCTATTGACAGCATTTCACTAAAAAGCTTGATTGGTTTGTGTTACTGTTTGGGCTCTGGATGTTAAAACTGTCAGGCAGGGTGCGCAATGGATAGTGAGCAGACACATGCAGATAAAGAGAGGTAATGTTTACTAGATTTAAAAAAGTGTAATCCAAATACATTAGCCAAAAGGACAATCGAAAGTCAACCAAGCTGAGCATAAAGATGAGACATACGGGAAGAGCATAAGAATAGTCATTGTACAAGCAAAGGTCAGAGAATAACAATGTACAAAATAACAAGAGAGAGCACAGCCCCCATCTACTCTAAAATTAATCTAGTACGCCCAACAGGGCTAAAGGTTAACGAAGACCAGGACACCCAACAGGGCTTCAAGCTAACCAAGACCAGGACGCCCAACAGGGCTAAAGGCTAACCAAGACCAGGACGCCCAACAGGGCTAAAGGCTAACCAAGACCAGGACGCCCAACAGGGCTAAAGGCTAACCAAGACCAGGACGTCCAACAAGGCTAAAGGCTAACCAAGACCAGGACGCCCAACAGAGCTAAAGGCTAATAGGAGAACACACTAACAAACATAGCTAAAGCTGACATGAAACAAAGAGCTTAAGCAAGGTCAAGGTCAAAACATTAGCAAGGTCATAATACAAGAAAATCAAAAACAAAACCGCTTGGCATGATCTAAAGTAGATTAAATACTTAGCAAAGCATATGTTTATGAACCAAGGCTTTATAGGGAAGAAGTCAAATGAAAACAGCTATGAGGTGATGAGAGGGGACCTTCGGGGATTGTGGGTAGCATAGTTTGTATGGTGCGGGATGAAACTACAAAGGGACAGAATGGAAAGGGCAATGGCTAATAGGAGATGAATTTGGAGCACAGGGGAAGCGTAGTCCCAGCAGAGAGAGGTAGAACGGTAAGGAGCCTAGAGCAGGCTCTTAGGAGGGGGCAGTGTGACGAAAACAATACAGACTAGACTACTTTGAGGGCAGATTTAGAGGCCATACACCCTTTGCCCCAAAAAAGTCCCCATTCTAAAAGTATGTCCCCAGATGTATATTATTGTTAATAGGTCCCAAAAGACTAATTACAATATACATTGCTTAGAGGAAAAATAGTTGTCTATGTACAGTGTAAGGTGTTTTATGGTGATTATTTGTAATCTATTAAATTATTAATTTAATTCATATTCATTCAGCAATTTTTTATCATGTATTTTTTACTATTTTATCAAATCTGTGTTCAATGTTATGTCTAATAACACCATTTAATTGTTGTAAAATGACTGAAAACATTGCTTCTTGTCCCTGAAATTTTATTTTCATACATCGTACACCACTTGTTGCTTTTAACGTGTATTTTGCAGTCAGACATGATAACATAAGAATTAACTGTGACATTTACCCAGCTGCCTTCTCTATAACAAAGCTAATCCAGCTATTATTGTTTGATGTGCTAAGCTCAGAAGCTTTGGTCTTGTTCCAGAGCTTACCACACTGTTCATGTTCACATGAAAAAAAAATTATTATTATTATTATTATTATTATTATTATTATTATTATTATTATTATTATAACTGTTGTTGTTGTTCTCCTGTTCATATGTACTAGTACTCAAAAAACATTCGTGTTCATTATTTAATTATTTATTCATATTCATTACACAAAAAGTGACATATTTCAAACCTTTTTGTTTTAATGTTAATACTGTTTGAAAACTCCAAATGAAATATTCTAATAATCTTACAGTCTGGATTTCTGATTTTCATAAGCTATAAGAAAAACTGATTGAAATTGCCATTGCTTCATGTGGCACTGTATTTTTTAGATAATGTGATGACACCAGATGTAAAAGTAAGAGAAAAGAAAGAGAAAACGTGACCTTGTCAGTGATGTCAACATTACAGAAGGTGTGTGGGGGGTGTCTCTCGTGACAGATGCAGAAATAGACACCAAAAAATGATCCCTCCAACAACAACTATCCACACACACATACACACACACACACACACACACACTTGAAGCTCTGCAGTCCCTCTGAACCATGCAGCCATACTGGTGTCATGAGGAAGAACTCTATTTCAGACTGAGTACAGACAAGTTCACAGAAGGTTCAGACTGACAGAGAGCAGTAATGCACTGAGATGTAAAAGGGCACATTCTACATTTTTAATATTATTCTAAAGTCCTCTTACACTACAGTTTAAAAGTTTTAGAACAGTTTTAGAAAGTTTTAGAACATTTCTGGTATGCGCATATTTGGTCAGAGGTTCATCCTACAGCAAGATAATGACCCAAAACATCAGTCCAAGCTCTGCCAAAACTACCTCAGGAAAAAACAACAAGATGGTCAGCTTGAAAACATGGAGTGGCAGCAGAGTCTCCAGACTTAAACCCCATGAATGGGACAGAACAGTGAAAGCAAACCTACAAGTGCCTCATTTCAGAGTGCAATGAGACATTAAACTCAATCATTGTCAATAAAAAATTGGAGCAATTGACCGGTAATGTAAATAAATTTTTATTTTATTTTTTGTGGGTTTTTTTATTAACTTTTATTACCAATTCACAATCTCTCTTCATCCCTTACAGTTAAACAGGCTGTTTGTGTTACTGGACCTTTAAGTTATATAAGACTGATATATAAACCCTATACTGATTGGCTGTCTTGTATTTAAAAAAAAAAAGCATTTATGTATGAAACACTCCTTAAAACTTCAGTGTGAATGGGTGGGGCTAAACAGCTGTAGACTGAATAGGTTAATTCAAAACAGGCTGTTTTGCAGCTCAGTTTTCATATATAGACTGTACAGACCTGGGATTGAATTATAGACTTTGCCTCTATACAACATGAAACAAAATCCAGTATTTCATAATATGGACTCTTTAGAGGAATACTGCTTTTAATATGTTTGTTGCAGCATATAAGCAACATTCCATTTATTTCTCAGTTCATGTAGATCATATATAGAAATTAAATTAAAAAACAATCTACTTTGAATTCAGTGTAAAACCAACCTTTTTACATATGTGTGGAAGATACTAAAATGGATTGTGTAAAATGTATTGGAATTTGTCAATGATCAGTCTATTCAGTTGATATATCAGTGTGTTTATGCTGTTCATTATAGAACACTTTCTATGTAAAGTAAGTTAACAAAAACTTGGAAAAAGTATTAATCCTAGATATTAAATACATATTAAGTAAGAATTATGAATCAGTTGATAGATCCAGGCCCCATTCCATTCCAGTGGTCATACATTTCAGTGTAAGCAACTGCATTAGCCACTGAGATAAACAACCAGCAAGCATTTACATTAATATGGCATTACGAGTCTTGCCCAGGGATTTATTGGTGATGTGCTTGCCCAGGCTGCTATGTGAGAGGTAGTGTTGTTGCCCATCCTACTCTACTAAACTAGACTCATATTGTATATTTACCCTACACTTCTCTCAGTGTTATAATTAGCATCATTTATATATAGTAGATGCCTTCTTTATAAAGGTAAACTATTGATATTCACTATTTTAAATCATATCATTTACAAATATTATAGATCTGATCTGTATTCATCAGATCTACTGATGCTACTTTGACAGTAAAGTTAACATAAAACTGTGAATCTCTGGGAGTGTTGGAATACCACATTAAAACATCAAGCAGTGATGATCATACATGCAAGTAAATATATAGTAGCATAATGCAAGTACTGCACCGTGTGTTACCAAACAAACTCACAGGCACACAGATACTCATTTTATGTGTAAGCCTACAGTGATTTTTTTTTTTTTTGGTAAAAAACTATTTTTGCATCTCTGAAGAACAGTTCAATGGATATGCCAGCTTGCTGTGGCCAAGAGGAGACAGATGCAGTGGTGGTGTCCAAAACGAGGCTTTATTATGAGACTCAAAACTGTGGCTAAGAAAACAAGGCTTCACTGTGGCTACACAATCCAGACTTTGGCATAAACATGACGTGACAATGCAAGGTAGACATTACAATGACTGACAATGACTGTGACACATGAGGAAGGCTATAAAGTGAACATAATTAGGCATGGGATTAGCAGCTATGGCTGTGCAATGGACAAGACATGATGTGGCTGGGGGTGGAGACATGACATGTGAATGACGTAAACAATTGCATGTGGCAACAGGATGGCACATGGGTAATATAAACAAACACAGAGCTGGGGACAGGGGCGAGGCTCACAGGATGGTTGAATAACCTTTTGGAGATTTAAAGAAAGTCTGTATAATGTGTAAAGTTTCATACAAATGAATGATCTCCCCCCCCCCCCAAGAACCTTTTATATATTTATGTTTGTTTGTTTCAATGCCTGAGCTGATTTACCACCAAATATAATTTTTTCTTGATTTAGGCTTAATCTGGGTTTGAAACACCAGTCATTTGAGACTGATCATTTCTAAACTAATATGATGTTTCCCTGTTTCTTTCTCTTTGCATGGCATCTGACTCCTGCTTCTCAGATCATTGAGGCAGAGTATAACGCAACATGGAAACATCGCTATTCAGAGCCCATTCCTGAGGCTACACTCACCTCTCTCTGGTCTCTCTCAGTGGCCATCTTCTCCATTGGTGGTATGCTCTCCTCCTTCTCCGTGGGCATAATCTCAGAATGGCTTGGCAGGTGAGAAGGCAGATAATTATTTGTGGGATGTGTACATATACATTTGAAAACAGTATTATCATGACAATGACATTGAAAAGTGCAAAATAATAATATATCAGGTACACTGTGTATGTTTCATATGAGTGCCTTGATATTAGCAAAACATGTGCAATATATATATATATGTGTGTGTGTGTGTGTGTGTGTCTGTGTGTGTGTATGTGTGTATGTATATATAATACCATTCATCCAAACTATAAAGAAATACATATGTATTTTTTTAGTAAACAAAAAGTGTTAAACAAATCATAATATGTTTATATTTTACATTCTTCACAGTAGGCACCTCTTGCTTAGATGCAGCTTTCTTGGCATTTTCTCAGTCAGCTTTATGAGGTAGTCACCTGGAATGGTTTTCAGTTAACAGCTGTTCCTTATCAAGAGTTCATTACTTGCATTTCTTGCCTTTTAATGTGTTTGAGACATCAGTTGTGTGTCTACTTTGAAGAATCTAAAATCTAAAACATGTTTTGGTTTGTGTAACACTTTTATGTTTACTACATGATTCATTAAGTGTCTGAATGACTTCAGTATTAATTTACCATGTAGGAAAAATATACAAATAAAAACATTTCATAAGAAGGTGTGTATATATAATAAGTGTAAAAATAATAATAAGTTATAAGCAGAACTAATGTGTGATGTGTTATTAAAATTATGAATAATAAATATTGTGTGTTCCTCCTTTCCATTGACTGTTTTGATTCAAATGTGCATTTTCACATTGGCCAGTTGGCCAGTAATGCACATTTAATGCCACTGTGGTACATGTCTCACTTTCTGAAGGCTTCTGTATCTATTATGTATTATGAAACAAATATTCCCATTCATGTATTTCAGAATGGTGTTTGTATCATTCACTGTGAATCACATACAATTAAATTTGATGCATTAAAAGTATGTGTGATATCATATAGAACAGTGTAAAGTGGAATAGATTATACAGGTCTAATTCATTCACTGCTTTGTTGAATTTAGTGATGTGACATAAACGTCTAGATGAAATTTGTTTATTTAAGCCCAATTTTTGAATTTAGTATTTTGACATATAATGCAATGCATATGGTATTGTAAACTTTATATCATTACTCGCTTGCCATTTGTAAAGATTAATTCTGACTATGACAGATTAGCTGGATGTCTCAGGCCATTATCCCTATCTGAAGCTCAGTCAGAATGGAACCTGGACTAGTCAGGAACACTGAGTGACAATGAGAGACTACTAAAAGAGGAAGATCAAAAAAGAAAGAACAACTAAGGTTCAAATTTGCTATTTAGCCCCAAGTGTCTGGACTTGAAATAAGGTCAAGGTCACGTCACTTTGGTATTGTGTCCTTGAGTGTGTGGTTGCACCTCCCAGCCCTTCACACACACATACCCTTTGTCTAAGGTTTCAGTTAGGTTACATAATGTATCAGAAGTCTTGCATCAGAATGCATTTGAACTAACACACCTGTCTATTTCGGTAAAACAGAAAAGCTGACACTGGAGTAGGCATACACAAACTATGTAACATGAACTTTAAATGGATGTCTACACTGACAGCAAATTAGTCTTTTTTATAAGAAGTGTTTCAAGAGCTGTAAGCCTGCACTCATCAGCTTCATTCATCTATAGCCATCTAGTGAACAATCACTGCTACTACAAAGCACTGCCAGAGTTACTAATGCATGCTGCTCAGTGGTTGTTCAAAGACACTTCCTGTACACGTTTGGGGTCAGAAGAATACATGACAACTTATACTTAATACTATGTACTTCACATTTTTTGGAGACTGTCATAAAATTAATAAATGCTGCTGCTTCAAATACTCAATGATCTGTTGTAGAAGGGTGAGGTAGGACAGTGTCACCACTTTTTAGTTTAGCTTTAGTGTCTCCCACAAGTTAACAGTTAGCTTAAAGGTCTTAATACAGCTGTTTACTCTCCACCAGAAGATATTTTGCACAAGGCATCATGGGATGTAGGGATGTCATGAATACAGTAGAATAGTATAATAAAAAACCTCAATAAATGCTGAATAAACTCTTGAGCAGTAGTGTATCACACTATGATCTGTGGCATATTTCATTCTGAGTAAAATTTAAAAATAAAAATAATATGTTCCTGCCTCTGATGATATGCAGGTATATAAACATTCTCTTTCTGGACTTTATAATAATGCTGATTGCTGTAGTGTGCTGATCTAAAACAGTATGAACTCATCTTTTAACATGTATGTTTTTGACAGGAGGAAAGCAATGCTCATCAATAATCTCCTGGCCTTCATTGGTGGAGGCTTGATGGGGATGTCTAAAATCTGCCAGTCATTTGAGATGATGATTTTAGGACGCTTCACTATTGGGGCCTACTGTGGTGAGCTATACTGTTTAAATCCTCACAGATGGAAACTATGAAACAACAGAAAACACTGAGCTAGTCAGAAAATTCAAGTGAAAAGCCTGCGAGATAAAAAAATATATATATTATATATATATATGTATAAAAATAGATTAGGATCATTTTTCACTGAAAAAGAGTGAAAGATTGAAGACCACTTTATATTCACTCAAATATTTTATAAGATTCACTTTATAATTTTAGTACAGAATTATGTAACATCATCTCATTAAGTAACTTGAGAACATCAAGTTAAGGTAGTTGATAGGTACAGTCAGTCAGTAAAGACACTGTTTTCTTTCATGTTTCAGGTCCCATTGTTAAAATATGCAGGGTTCATGGTTTCATTAAGTAAAACTTAAAATGTTAGCACATAAATGTTGGTGTGCTATTCAGTATGTTAACAAATGCATTTAATATGTTCAACGAGTATGTTCAACAAATTCACCTAAATAAACACTCCACATGTTCAGTAATTACTTATTGCCTGTCTATACTTATAGTAGGCACATATTTATAGATTATTTATAAAAACACAACCGTTGCCCTGTTTGCATCTGCTGGTCATAAATGGTTTATCTACATGCACAATTTCACTTTTAATAAACATGAATACATTAAATTGATAAACAAATATGTTGTTTAGGAATCAAGCTTTACGTACCATGTAGATATGAACTATAGCACTGCTGAATGTATTATCTGTTATTAGGTTTGGCATCAGGGTTGGTGCCCATGTATGTGGGTGAGATATCACCCACTAATCTGAGAGGAGCTCTGGGCACACTACACCAGTTAGCCATTGTAACTGGTATACTCATTGCTCAGGTACTTTACCATAACTAATCATATGGATTTCATACATTAACTGTAAATGGAGTGTCAGTGGCAAGTATTTCCATACTACATAGCTTTACTAGCTTTATGTAGATATGATATCTGATGTTAAATACAGTCCCTTTAAAAACTTCTATCTCTGCAGATTTTAGGCCTTCAGTCATTGCTGGGCAGTGAGGATCTATGGCCTGTGTTGTTGGGCATTACAGTGATCCCAACAGTCCTACAGATGGCGTTGCTGCCCTTTTGTCCAGAAAGCCCACGCTTTCTCTATATCATCCGCTGCCAGGAACACCATGCCAAGAGTGGTGAGGTGACACACCAAATAAATCATGCTGCACTACAAGAGAGTTCAGATGTCTTGCCAAATTAAGGTTCAATACAAAATGTATCAGCACAGGAATCTCCATAAACATTAAGACTACCGTACATACTGTATTTACAGTGTTCATTTGTACTGTTATTACAGTTAACTGTTGTTACACCACGCATGTCTTTCATTGATTATATCTTAGACAAGAATCTCAGTGATATTACCTGAACTTTCAAAATGTAGCTATTCTTTGGCTTTATGTATTGTAGCTGTACTGTACAGACCTCCAGTTCCATTTCAGTCAGTCTGCTTACCAGTTAATCACTTAATGGCTTGGCTTACAAATGTTCTTTGTAATTATTTGATGATGAAATTAAGCATGGGGAGGATGTACACTGGAAAATCAATTTCATCATTTGCAAGTAAACTGGAACTGACTTGAATTCATGTATATACAGTTTAATATAATATGCAGTATATACCATTTCTTGTATTTACCCTCATTGTCCATCAGGCTAGGTAATTAAAGCCCTGTTAACATCATCATTACTGCTACTTATGTGACACCAACCATAAGCTACTGTACTGGTTTAAAGAAATGCTTCACCCAGAAAACATTTTTTCACTTAACCTAGATAGTCGATGTATTTGAGCACACAGTGACTGTATGCGACTGAGTGATGTATTATGATTTAGATAAAACTATTGAGTTCTGGTGTTTGTTGGCAGCATTAGGCTTCAGAACAGTTCAAGTTCTATAGTTTGGATTCCAAACATTTCTTGACTGATCAACTACTAGTGTTTGTACAAAAATTAAAATATTGTGAAAAAGTTTATTTGTGTTGAGAATTTCATTCAGTAAGTTGTCATATATGTTATATTCTTTACACATAATGTGACATATTTCACACCTTTTTGTGTTAATGTTTGTGTTAATCAATACTGGTTGAGTAGGTATTCACTGAAATTTCTAATAGTTTGAGTTTTAAAAAAAAGGTTGAAATGTCACTTTATGTGTAATGAATATATATAACACTTTTTCACAATATTCATTTCTCATCAAGTGGAAAACTGTGTTTATATATTTTTGAGAGAACCATTGCTGGCTGGCTGTAGAACCATCACAGCCATAGTCCCTGCTCTGCACATTTTAGTGTTTCCTCGGTTTTTATTACCCCACTTCAGATTAGATATGCCTGGGCAATTAACCGATTAATCAGATAAAACATATGAATATCACTATATATTAATTGTATTATATTATTAAACAGATAAATGCTCCAGTGATATGTAAAACGTCAGTTTACACTCACAGTATTCCATTGTGTCACACTCAGGCCTGAGGCGGCTGACGGGGCGGGTGGAGGTCAGTGAAGACTTGGCAGAAATGAAGGAGGAGAAGAGGAGGATGGACATGGAGAGGAAGGTGTCCATTGCTGAGCTTTTCCGCTCTCCACTATACAAGCAGCCCATCATCATAGCCATTCTACTGCAGCTCTCTCAACAGCTGTCAGGAATCAATGCTGTAAGTAAAGAATACATACAGGGGTGGCATATGATATGTTTTCATTATCACATTGGCAGTAGAGCACTGAACGACTGCAGGAATCATGAGATAATGTTTATATTAAACCAATAAGTCTATAGTAAATATATACAGTGGCATGAAAAAGTTTGGGAACCCCTGGTCCAAATTCCTATTACTTTGAGTGAGTGGAAAATGATCTCCAAAAGACATGAAGTTAAATATGAAACATCTTTTCATCTTTTTCGTTTTTGCTCTGTAAAATTTTAGAGTAAAAAGGATGACAATGCTGAAGTTTAGACTGCTCAAGAGATTTGAGCTCTCGGAGAGATTTCAGACCTTAATTAGTTTGTTAGAGCCCAGGCTTGTAAAAATGTTCATGAAAGGTCAGGTAGTGCAATTTCAAAGTTTTAACATTTTCAGATAGTCTCCTCAAATTGTTTCAGAAAAATCAGCAGCCAAAGATTCCTTTAAGCAGCTGCCTTGCACTGTGAAAATGAAAATAATTGACATAGTCAAAGCAGGAGAAAGCTACAAGAAAATAGCAAAGCATTGTCAGGTAGCAATGTCCTCAGTTCATGAAGTAATTAAGAAGCAGGAACAGTGGTGGTCAAGTTGAGATCTGTAAGTACAGGAAAACATTCAGAGGGAACCAATTGTAGGATTTCTAAAAAGTAGGATTGTAGCATTTAGAATTGAAAACCCCTGTTCGACTGAAAAAGACCAAGATATAGAAGACTCTGGAGTGGGGGTGCACTGTTCTACTGTACAGCAACACCTGTATAGATGTGACCAACCTTTTATATGTCCTCATCAAAAAAATCAGCATTGGAAGTTTGCAAAGGAATATGTAAACAAACCTGATGCATTTTGAAAACAAATGCTATGGACTGATTATCTTTTTGGCCACAGAACCTGAATCTCATGAAAAAAACACTTCTTCAACTGTTAAGCATGGTTCTTAAAGTCCTCTGACCTCTGACATCATTAAAATCTGTGGATAGACCTAAAAACAATGTGTGAAAAATTCTAGAAGCCTTTTGCAAGGAAGAATGGACAAAAATCTCCCAAAAAAAGAATGGAAAGACTCTTAGCTGTCTACAAAAAGCATTTACAAGTTGTGATATACTTGCCAAAATGTATGTTACTAAGTACTGACCATGTATGGTGCCCACACCTTTGCTTCAGGTGCTTTTTTTGCTATTTTGAAGCTATAAAAGATGGAAATAAAACAGTATTCCTAATTATAATATTAAAGAAATGTGTGATCTTTAACATTAAACATTTACTCATTGAGCAAATCACAGTAACAACTTTTTATGTAACATCTTTTTTTTGCAAACTAGAGGTTTGAACTTCTTCATGACCCACAAAACTGTATTATCACAATATATGACCCATAATATGGTTGTACTGTGATATTTAAAGATGTGCTATGCTAACTGTTGAAGCATAACATATTATTATTAATTTTAACTACAAAGACAGGACATGACTGAAGTGCCCTTGAGCAAGGCACCTAACCCCCTAACTGCTCCCCGGGCGCCGATGGATAAGGGCTGCCCACCGCTTCGGGCACAAATTCTCACAGCCTAGTGTGTTCACTAGTGTGTGTGTTTCACTGCATGAATGGGTTAAATGCGGAGGTCAAATTCCGTTGTGTGAAAAATCACATTAGCTAAATTGGTTGATCTTAATCTTAATCTTAAATTATGCACTGCAAAAAAGCGCCTCACAAAAACTAGAAAAAAAAATAGACATAAATCCTTATATTAAGCCAAAAAAATTTGCCAATGGGGTAAGCAAATTTTGCTTAGTTACATTTCTAAAAATAAGCAAAATAATTGTACACTTGCAAAAAATAAGAAAAAATGTCCTTAAACAAGGTTTTTTTTTACTTTCTTAAAAATTGTTTTTTTGCAGTTTGCCTCCAGAAATAACTTGTATATAAAGAAGTTTAACTATGTATGTAATGTAACTTTTTTAATGTGGTATTACTGTTTATTTTAATAGTTCTAATATGTTCGGCTCTTTCGAGCAAACCTGTCTTGAAAATGTCTTTAAGTATTGTTATTTGTTCCATGTTGTCCAGCCTTAAATGCAGATAAATGGCTCTTTAAACAAAGGGGTAATTTCCTGAACATTATTAGGCTCTTACTCAGGTGACCAGCTGAAAAGTGTTACTCTCAACATCTCAGAATCAGGGTTCTAAATTAACACCCGCCAACCCGCCAAATGCGGCTAAAAAATCATTTTGGCTGGTGTAAATAAAAACTTACTAGCCAATTTGGCCAGTGATGCAAGAGGTATTACATACATGATACATAAGGCTCCGTTCTCGGTCATTCATCCCCTGGCAGGACTTCCTACATTTCCCAGGAACACTATATTATGCCTAAACGCTACGTCAGGGGTGCACCGGTCGATCGCAAAGGTAGTGTGTTTAGGTCGCATGGCATTAAAAAAATAGACGTCAGCCTATCATCCGTCCTCGCCACCCAACCTACGGCCTACACAGTGCTATCCGGCCCCGGCCTCGGCATGTTAACAAAGGGAAGGAAAATTATCTATCCTAACGTTAGGGCGTCTCTCAATCTTTCTTCGATGGAGTTCTGCAGTATTCTAATATTCATGTCACTCATGTCCACGAGGATTATTGACGACCATCTCTGTTAACGGAGTTGCGTTCAGGGTTGCCAGATCCCCCAAAACCTCCAGCCAGAAAACTGCCATACACAAGCTGATACTATCTAAATAAAATCTATCTATCTATTGATAAAATCTAAAGCACCCAATCACAAAAGCATAAAAAATAACTCATTATATTGTTCATTTTCTTTTCTATTTAGTGCAAAAATCCCTGCATCTCCCCTCGGAAGGTTTACCAATGAATGCTTTTTCAGAAACCTGGCAACCCTGATTGCGATTTTACAAGTGTATAATACTTTTATTATATATTTGTATTAATATATTACAAGAAAAATATGATTATTGTGTTTTATATATCAAATTAACTATGATATGATTATTATTCTTAAGAATTATAGACGACCAGCTCTGTTTACGGAGTTGCGATTAGGGTTGCCAGATCCCCAAAAACCTCCAGCCCAATGTGTGACAGAAAACTGCCATACACAAGTACCTTTTCTGCATTTTTGGCAGTTTCCTTTTGGTAACAAAGTGAGTGGTATCGTGAGGTTCAACATTTGCTTCATAAAACAGCATCTGTATTTGTAAACCAGCGTTTTTTCAAATTGGCTAGTAGTCTGTGTTCTCCTGTCACTGTAAGTTGTTAACATGTATGTTTGTTCTGCCTGTGTAAGAAACCTAAAACTGACCGTTTCCATACTGAGTGGAGGACTTTTTTACTGTCATTTTTGAAGTGTGTTTGGCTTGACTGCATTATTCAGCGTCAGCCTTTTCACATGTGAAGATCATTAAGTCCAAGTATGGTTCCACTATGAATGATGAACATTTGGAGGTTTGCTTGAGGCTGACTATCAGCAACTACTGTCCAGACTATGCATCCCTGACTGATTCCATTCAGTACAAGTCATCAGAGTAAAGTAGGCTAATGACAAAACATGTACACAACTGTATTGTGTAATATGGGTTCATGTAGGTATTCAAGGTACACCAGCATACACTGTACACATAAATTGTCAACATTTGTATAAATAAATATGTGTCTTGCATTTTAATATTAGGTAGATCATTTTGACTTAGTCATTAGATAAGTAGCTCGCAGGCTGAAAAAGTGTGTGAACCCCTGCATTACGTCATGACATTATACGCACATTGGCTGCGAGCAGTTTGTAGTGAAAATAGCTCGAGAAACCATGGAAATGAATGCTAACACCACTGAACAGACTTCAGAGAGCAACTCAAGGTAGAAGCGAAATAAACGGGGCCAGAACTAAACAGAGAGCACACTGAAAGAGGAGGGAGTTAACGTTAGCTTAGTAAAAACTTTTAATCTAAATGCGGCGGTGGTTGGGACTTGGATAGACTGGGGTAGCTGGGCCTAACTTTGTGCACAAACGTGCAGCAAAAAATGAGAGTAGCTCAGATTCTGATGTCGCTTCTGAAGAAAAAGAGCTCTGAAGATGTGGTTCAAATAATATATTTACATAGAAAGACAGATAGATCAAATGCATTCAGTGGCACTCATTTCTCTTATTTTTACCGCATAAAATTTGGCTAGTGGAAATTCTGATTGGCTGGTAACTTTAGAGAGTTACCAGCCACATTGGCTGGTGATCAAAAAAGTGAATTTAGAACCCAGGTTATAACATTTGTCTTCTTCACATTCAGCTGATGAGCCCTCAAAGACTGTAAGATACTGTAAGAATATTTGTCAAGTCTCAGTATCAGTATCAGATGTCAATATGAGTGATTTATGAATTAGATTTTGTTAATTAGCCTTTATAGGAGACATTTATGTATATTTTTCTTTGATTATATCATTATATCATTATTTTATTGCCGTGCTGTGTCTTTTTATCTTTACCAAAGATTCCAGTCATTCTATAGAGCATCTGAAAAACAGCTAGCATAAACATCTCAGCATGTGTGACGGCCGGTACGAACTGGGGCAATTTCTTTGTGGCTCGGACATGAGTTGTATCATGCTGTGAGAGCATTTTGGCTTTTCAGAGCTTCTGTTTTGCTTTGCTGGAGTCCTGACTGTGTTTTGATTGGTCTGTGGATGGAATGCCTCTGGAATCTCATATGTTTCTGTTAACAAATAGAGACTATTTACTGTAAATGAGACTATGAGTTTGTATAATCGTGCAATCATACAACTCAAGCCAGCTTGCTTTGTTTCTATTAATCAAAGCACGACATAATAGGCCTGACTAATGACTTATTAATAATTTAAGGCATGCAGTTTTTTTAGGCTGCGGAATGATGTTATTCTGAAATAATCATAATTCATTACAACCTGCGTCTAGGAAATGTTTTGAAAATCTGGCCCATTTAGCACTTACTTAGAAAAATATTGGCCTCTAGCTAAATATAATTAATCACGCTTGTTGTAGAATAGACGTACAAAGTGCTGGCAAGTCAAAGAAAATCGTATACAGACACACACACGTATACTGAGATTGTATTCTTTTGTTGAAGAGTAGTTTCAGACTCTCTGGAGAAACACTGAGATAGAAGATAATATCTCTTATGTATGCATTTAGTGCTTCGGCACAGCATGAACACTTAAATTACTGGTCAAGAGCATTTCACATACAATAAACTTGAATCATAAGTTCAGGCCTGGGCTAATTTCCACCAATCAGATTTGTGTATCTGCTTTTCGTCTGTGCAGACCTTGTTCTATTATTTATCTGCTGGCCTATTAGCATCAGCCTCCACTTACAAGGCCATAATGGGCTTCAAAATGATTTTGACATTTTGTTGGAGAGCCCTCAATATGAACACATTCAGTATAAAAATGTTTGCCTTTAATTATGCAAACACGTCATTGCACAAACGAGCACTCTGCTGCTACCCCTCAATCACAGCTTCCATATTACTGATATAATGATGGTAATTATGGCCCACAAAGAACTGGATTATAATATTTACTCTCTAATAAGCCCATTCTAGCATAAGAGCTGGTGAAAACATACCCTGCCTATGTGTACCAAGTCTACTGTAAAGTAACGATGGACGTGAGCAGCATTGGATTATACTGTCATCCTGGGATGGTGGTTAGGAGTTGTATATACTTTAGCTTGTAGAGCCATAAACAGAACATTTGTTGATGTTGTTTTTAAGTAATGTTCTCTATTTCTGCATAAATATGACCTAAAACATCATCAGATTTTCACACAAGTCCTAAAATTAGATAAAGAGAACCCAGTTAAACAAATGAGACACAAATATTATACTGATTCAGTTCATGGACAGATGTCCTGACATTTTCTTTAGAATTCTCTGATATAATTCAGAATTCATTGTGCCATCAATGATGGCAAGCCCAGACCCCCCAGATGCAGCAAAACAGGCCCAAACCATGATACTGCCACCACCATGTTTCACAGATGGGATAATGTTCTTATGCTGGAATGCTGTGTTTTCCTTTCCCCAAACTTTTTGACAAGGGTTTGCCAAAGTAATTTCTTCCCCATGAGGATATATCAGCTATTGACTGATGAAGGATCTTGATACAGTGCTGTCTGAGAGATTTGAGATCACAGGTGTTCAGCGTAGGCTTGCATTCTTACCCCTTATGCACTGAAATTCCTCCAGATTCCTTGAATCGTTTAATGATACTCACTATAAAAGGAGAAATATGCAAATCGCTTCCAATTTTTTTTTGAGGAACATTGTTTTTAAACATTTCAATAACTTTCACAAACTTGTTGGTACTGCACTTACACCAAATCATGATTACAATCACCTGTTGACATCAAATCATTATTTAGTTGTATTTACTTCATTACCAGGCCTAGATAGCCCCCGTTTCAAAATGTAAAAAATGTGATACAGGCCTGAAATGCAGGAATGGATGAAAGGAACGAGGATATTGATCAGACAAAATATTAAATATCTGTCTACAAAGTCAAAGCAAATGTAAGAAACTGCATTTTTACCATACTGTCCCAACTTTTTCTGCTTTGGGCCTGATTTAATGTTCAGTACTTTTATCTGAAAGTGAATTAATTAGTTCTTCTGCCAAGCAAAGCAGGTAAATATTAAGCTGCAGTTGTCGGAGTATTTGCTGCAGTAGCTGTAGCAAGAAAATGGTCAAATATTTGCACATCTTGCTACTGATGTGTGCAGTGCAACATGTGTGTATTGAGTGCATTACGATGGCTTTGAAGATAGTTCAGCCAATCAGAATTTCAGAACTGGAACTATCTGCTCCATAAGCTCTATATGACATTTGAGGAGCTTTCCTACCCCCTACAACTGAGATGTCCTGTTGACCACAGAGCAATCACAGCATGCTGAGACGTCACGCTATCGTTGGCTTGGCAGAGTGATTGAAATCGCAGTCTCAGAAGGACGGCGGGAATCTCAGACAGATCCGTTTTTGTGCCTGTGCGTGTGTGTTAGCTGATAAGCTGCTTATGGACGTCCGTGCAGTTTCCCTGCTTTGGCCTTTATGGCCTTTTTCAGGTGAAGGACAGTCAGCTCGCGGCTAAAGCTCCCTTTTGCACTAGTGAGAGAAGGCAGTGATGTAAAATAAGTGAAACGGTCTTTGAGAAGATGTAGCATGCTTGTGAAACCGTGTTAATATATGATATGCAGTGTAATATTCCCACAGCGACTGTGGTTAAATGAGCCAGTCTGGACTCCTGCCTCATCAGCCAAGATCAGAAGAGGAATATTAATACACGGCGTGCGGCCGCACACTACATTCAATGAGTTTGAGTGAAGCATCCAGCAGTATGAGAATGTGTGTTTGTGTAAGTGTGTGGGTGTACATTTCACACACTGCTGGAGGCAAGGTAAGACCTCTTTCCCCAGTGCTTGTACGGTAAAGCTTTACAGACTGAATGAGAGACATGACTGCAGGCCATGTTGTTCAATTTGAGGTCCTGAGGGATCATGGGAGTTGTAGTTCTGCTACTCTGCCTATTCTTTAGTACCCTAGCTTGTTGTTGGCAAGTCTACCTGTGTAACTTACAGGTATGAGGGGTGACTCCTGAGACCTACCGAAACATGAGCGAGGTCGTGAGACATCATACCACATATAACACCTGTCTCGTGGTATTGTGGGACTTTTACTGAGGAATAATACTAAAAAGAATACATTATGAGGAATGTTATATGATAGAGGTGGAGGCATAAAACTAGTTTCTTCCACCAATTGGACATTTTGAAAGATGTTATTTATACTAATGAAGATCTGCTGATGAAATGGTGATTAAATATCTCAGTCTGTGTGAAAAAGAATACAGTGCAGGTAGACGGGTGTTCATTTCTGTTAGCTAATATCCGTGGGTGTAGGAGTGGAGGCCGGCGCCTGTCCAGATATGTCCATCACTGCCGCTGCAGTGAGACATTAAAGTCCTCCGTTTTTGATGTGTGACTGTATGTCTGATGAGTTTTTCAGCACCTTAGCTTTACATGTGAAATGTTATGATGACTTATACACGGGGGGTCAAAATAAAGTCTTCCTACTTTCAGTTGCATTAAAGAATCTTTCTTCTTTCTTTTGAAAATGTGTGATTAGGAGATAAAAACTGTAATGTCTGATTGATTGGTTTAGGCCCACAGCTTCCAAATCACTGATTTTGCTGTCAAGATAAATGCAGCCACTTCTTTCACACCCCATGCTAAGCTAAGGCTGTGTTGTGTATGTTGTTCATTCTCTGATGGTGCTGATGGCTGTGGACGATGTTTCATGGCTTACATGCAAATGAGATGTTTTGATTTGTTGACAGGAGAGCAATTCAGCATCTTTTGATTTCACCAACTCAGCACATCAGACTTTCCAAATGCATCACACTGATCACAATAAACTGGTGGCATCTCTCTCGCTCTCTCGCTCTCTCGCTCTCTCTCTCTCTCGCTCTCTCTCTGTCTCTCTCTCTCTCTCTCTCTGTCTCTCTCTCTCTCTCTCTCTCTCTCTCTCTCTCACACTGTCTTTCTCACTTTCTCTTTTTCTCTCACTTTCTTGCTCTGTCTCTCTGACTTTCCCTCTTTCTTGCTCAATCTTTCTCTGTCACTGTCTATCTTTGACTCTCACTTCTCTCTCTTTCTCTCTTTTTCGTTCTCTTTCTCTCTCTCTCTCACACAGTCTTTCTGAAGGTCTGTGTCTCTCTCGCTCTTTCTTTGTCATTCTGTCTTTTTTTCTCTTTTGCTCTTTCTCTCTTACTTTCTCTGTTACTAAATCTCTGTTGCTAAAAGTCACTCTGACTTTATCTCTGTATTTCTCTTTCTGTTGCTATCTTTCTGACATGGTCACTGTCTTTCTGTGTTTCTTTCTTTCTCTCTGACACATTCTCTCTCTCTCTCTCTCCCTCTCTCTCTGCCATGATCTGTCTTTCCATCTTTCTTTGACACTTTCTGACATTTTCTTTCTTTCTTTCTTTCTTTCTTTCTTTCTTTCTTTCTTTCTTTCTTTCTCTATTTTGCTCTCTCTTGCTCTTTCTGATACATTTTCTTTCGTTCTATTTCTCAGCCACTCACTCTGATTTTGTCCTCTCTCTCTCTCTCTCTCTCTCTCTCTCT
This sequence comes from Crenuchus spilurus, assembly GCA_036984385.1. Lineage (NCBI taxonomy): Eukaryota > Metazoa > Chordata > Actinopteri > Characiformes > Crenuchidae > Crenuchus > Crenuchus spilurus. The sequence goes on from BRDA01069103.1 coordinate 53,692, forward strand.
CTCTCTTTTATCTCACTCTCTCACAAACTTACACTCTGTACCTCTTTTTCTCTCACTTTTCTGCTCTCTCGCTCTCTGTCAATGTATCTGTCTTTTTGTATCTCTCACTTTCTCTCATATCTCTCTTTCTGCTGCTGTTTCTTTCTGAAGCTCTGTGTATCTTTCTCTCTCACTCTCTCTTTCTCATTCTGTCACTATCTTTCTCTCTGACACATTCTCTCTGTCACTGTCTGACTATCTTTGTCTTTCTCTTTCTTACAGTTTGCTTACGATACATTTCTCTCTCTCTCTCTCTCTCTCACACACACTCACACTCTCTCTCTATCCATCTCTCTCTCTCTCCTTTTCTCTCTCTCTGTTTTCAGTTCACATTCCACTTTAACCCTTACAGATAAAAGCATATATTTGTTTAATGAGTTACGTAATTTAATGTACATGTAATTTATAAAACATAACAATGACTTTTCTTTTATAAAACACACCAACACATTCAGATCATGTTCAGTGTTTCATATTCTTCTTACAGATAATAACCCTACTAATTCACTGACCTGAGCGAAAAACAACTCATTAATAGGCTGATAAGTGTGACTTCTGGTGACTGAAGTATTTTTCTTATTTCCAGACATAATGCAGATAATTCTGCTTTGATTAAATCATTCTTCATATGAGCAAAATGATCTGCCAATAGAATAAGGCCACTTTAATATATTCATTTACTTAAAATAGTTTCCTAATTGTTTTAAGCGCGCTGTTATCTGAGCTGCTCCTACACTCCATCCCACAGCATTCTGGGGCTTTAAGAACACACCTTACTGGCCTTTACACTGATCCAGCATAAAAGAGCACCGAGGAGCATCTTAGACAATATATTGAAAGCTTCAGAGACTGGAGTCCAATTATATGTCTGCAATTACTTGACCTTTTACTAAAATAGCTTACAGCCATAACATTAAAACCACCTCTTTGTATCTACACTTTAGCTCCACTGACCTTATAGGTGCACTTTGTAGTTCTACAATTACAGACTGTAGTCCATCTCTTTTTTTTATACCTCTTTTCACCCTCTTATTCAAAGGTCAGGACCCCCACAGAGGTGGTGGTGTGACAGTGTGTGCTGTGCTGGTGTTCTAATATTCTAATAATTTCTGATATGACTGATTATTCCAACAAAACCGGGCTTGACGTGTCACTTTATGTGTTGAATATAAAATATCAGTTTACCTGTTTGAGTTAAATTCTGAACAACAATGCAATATTCTCATTTTTGATGTGGCACTATGTATGCACAAGAAATGACCTGCACTACGACATACTCCGCTCTTATTTGCTGTTTGTAAGATTTACATGATCCCCGTTGTCACTGTTGATTTTGTTACTTCTTATATTTCCTGTACAGAGTCATTTTTGTTTTTTTATGTACAGATTTAATATTCTCCAGTCTTATCAGCTGTGAGAAATGTCAGCTTCAGCCTGCAGAGAAATGATGTGCACCTCATTCCTATAAGGACTCAATTCATTATGTTGTGTCACATGTACTGAAAGCAGACATTTAGTTGAATTCAGGAGGATATGATTTCCCCATTATCCTCTCATCAATGACTTTCCAGCCCAGCATGCCGCTTTCTATAAGAAACTCAGCTTGACTCTAATGAGGTAGGCCTGTGCACCATTCTTCCTCATAAGAAACCTCAAGCTGATCTGTGCTACTGTCACTCCCCCTGGAAGCTGATGTTCAGTGCTAATACTATAGCTAATGGGTTGTGCATGGGCACAAGAACCAACCAAATCAAGTCTGAAACCGACTCAGGCTTTAGCCTGGTCTGGTAAAACTATCTGACTAGTACGTGGTTATAAGTTCTTATACAGGACAGATACATTTGCTTTGTTACCCAAACAACCATGAATAACTTTAACACTAATGAAGATTTGGTGATGAAATATGGATTAAATACCTCAGTCTGTGTGAAGAAGACTGACGTGTACGATTACAGTGCAGGTAGACGAGGGTGAATGTCTAATGACTGACGGAGTGGAAGTGTTCATTTTAGTGATGTTACATCATGTACTGAAAAAGTCCAGCATGCACTTTTTTCCCAGATTACAAAATTATTCTGGCCTACATCTGGCCCTCATCCTTCATTTTCATTTGTCCCACTTGCCACTTGCATTGACTTGGGCGGATCCCTCCCAGTTGCAAGATGTGGGCCACATATACGCCAGATTAGGCCACATATCAGCCAAATGTGAAGCACACACAACTGGGCCAAATCCTGACCAGAAGCTAGCCACTGATGGGTCATATGTACATAGCACTGCCATATCTGTGTTAGAAGTGGACCACATCTGTTTTAGAACATGTGGGCCAAATACCTTTTTTTTTTAAATATGTGGGCCACTTATGGTGTAGGTAACACTGCCATATCTCTGCAAGAAGTGGACCACATCTGTTATGGGACATGTGGGCCAAATGTGTATTTTCAATATGAGGGCCACATTTGGCTCACATGCAGTTTGCCAGTGCTGACAGTGGGCCAGACAGTGCCATTTTTCAGCCAGAAGTGGCCCACATCCGTATGCTATCTGGGTTTCTCTTGATCAGGTGGTGATGAGGTCTGCATGGAGACCTGTTTTGTTTTCTGAATGGAGTTTGTTATCAGTACGTTCACATGATGAACACTTCCTCCTGTCCTGTGCACTGATACATTATACATGGATCACTGCACAATTCTCAGGTGAAATAACCAGCATCCAGTGCTGTGTCCATGAGGATAAGTGAGGACTTTAATGTCTCACTGCAGCAGCATACAACCAATGAAGACGGGTGGACGGGCGCCGGCCTCTATTCCTACAGCTACAGATACTAGTCATCATCATCCTGTTTGGATAAAGTAGCAAACAGGACAACCTGAACTTTCCTCCTGTGCCACAGATGAGAGTCTTCATTACTATATATCAGTTTTTGGATGCCCAGCACCTTATGCTGCATGGTGGTAGTTTGTTCCTCTAAAGTTTTGAAGATACTCCAGCCCAGTCATCCAGCCATTAGAGTATGACCATCGACTACAGCAGTTTCTCAGATTCCTCTATAGCGGGTTCTTCATCCACCAATTTTAGCACAATTTTAAAATGTGCACAAAAAAACCTGAATGGAAAAATAAAAAAGGTAAAATGAATATTATGATAAGACCTGGTGGAACCCTTAGAATATCACTGAAGGTAGAATGTTTTTTTTTTTTTTTTTTTAAACAAATGACAACTTTAAAATGTTTGAATGAAGACCCGTTGCCCATTGCCAAGTGTTTGATACTGGTCACAGGAGGAATGTAGATAAAGGTATAGTGATTTTTTGTCCTGAGACTATGTGGAGTACCCTGAGAGTACACTGGTGTATGCATATTACTACCTTTTTGTTAACATTTTATATAAAACATGTTCATACAGTACTAACATTCCTTCTCCTGTGAGTTTAGGTTGTGAGAAAGTCTGTGCACCCGCTGTAATGATCTAATATCCAGCAGGACTGGCATCGATGCTTGTTGTACGGCATCATGTAGGTCATAAAAGTAAATAAACAAAGTTGTTTAGTTTATAATAAACAACAAACACTTTCAGTAGCTGCTGATCAGTACTGTGCATCTGTTAGGATGAATTTTTTGTCCATTCTTTTACACAAAACAGCTTCATCCCATTTATATGTTTGCCTTGCTGGAATGGCCTCTTTCAGATCACAGCACAGCGTTTCAGTGGGATTGAGGTCAGGACTCGGCCGTTTTAATCAGCAATTCCTTCTGTTTGAGTTGCTCTGTTATGGTGTCCTTTATGTGTTTATGGATCATTGTTATGACTCAGCTTCCTTTGGGTTTTAGATCAGAAATAGACGCCTTCACATTCAGACATCTTCACTTTCATATACTTCCATAGAATTATTCAATAGAATTCAATCAAACAGTTCTATAGAATTATTAAACAGAATTCAACAGAATTATCTATAGAAGTTATATAGAATTATCCAATACTTTCACAGAATTTTCCAATAGTTCTATAAAATCATCAAATAAATAGTGCCAAAGAATTTTCAAACAAATACTTTCATAGTATAATCAGTTAAATAGAATTATGAAATAGTTCAATAGAATTATCAAACAAATATGTTCATAGAATTAATAAACACTTTAGTGTGACGTGTTTTAGTTTGTGTTGAGTGTCATTATTTGGGTGCTTCTCAAGCCTTTTTTTGTGAAACTCTTTGTCATCTGTCTGCTCTGCAGTCTGGGTATGGTCCTGTGACATCTTCTTGGCGTGTGGAAATGTGTCCAGAGAGGTCTGTTTCTGGTGCACTCAATAAACAAGCACAAAAAACAATGGAAAAGTTTCGGATGAACACTCACTGAACAAGAAACAAAGCCAGAATAAACAATGAATGTGTGGGTGAGTGACAAATTGATGCTTTGTTTTGGTAAAATTAGCCAATGAAAACCGGGCGGATGAATGATAACTGGGACAAACATTTCCCTGCAAAAAGTTGACGATAACAGTACAACAACCAGTTCAATCGATAACTGAGGTTCCACTGTATATGCTTTTACATATTATCTTGCTACCTTTTTGTTACTTTTGTTAGTCCTGTGAAGAGTTTGAAGGGCCTGACTGCATGCTGGATTATAGAGATTACATAAAAAATACATTTAAACTAAAAAAATGTAGAAATCGTTTAAAGTCAATGATGAGTGTTTTAAGTTTATAGCCAGTGTATTGAGTTGGTCTCAGGTATTATGATACTACACTACTGGTATCAAAATCAAAATTCTAGTATCATGATGACCTTAATTGGGGTCAAAAAATGCTAATCTGGCCAGGATTTCAAGAGGAACATGAAATAAAGTGATATCTGCATTTAAATCTATTGGATGGATTGTATAGGGTCAGTAATTGTGGGTGTGCTTGTGCATTAGTGAGAGAGCAGTCGCTCCTCAGGAGACAGAATTTCAATGCAGGACATGATCAGACTGTGTCAGCAAGAACAGACCATCCACGTCTACACAAGGAGGGATATTATAGTGGGGTTAAAGTGCGTAAACCCCTCATTATGAAGACAAATGCCCGTTTGAGAGTGTACTTAGTGCATGCATAACCACTGATGTACAGAGATGTGGATTTGGCCAAATGACTCTTTTACAAATCAATACAAATTTATCCTAGAATGAAACTTTTCTATTATGATTAGCGTGGTTTCTACCAGGTGGTCTCTTCTACTGGAACTTGCTGCCGTCTGCAGGGTTTTGTTGCTACGACTGGGCAAAACACAAGAGCATTTAATTTGCATTTACAGTAATTGGCCAATTTACTTTCATTTACATATACAATATTCAGCAGATGCTCTTATCTAGAGTGACTTACAATTTAACTCATGTTGCAGGCGAATGTAGCATTAGGAGTCTTGCCAAAGGACTCACATTGGTATAGTGTGGTGTCCTTGAGCAAACTGGGGACTGAACATCAGTAAGTTTTATTACCCCCTACACTATGCCAACAAAAAGACCATTGCAACCTATAACACATGAATACAATACGAGATACAACACTTTTATTTTAGGTTTTCCTTTTTAATCAATAGTAGTGTATCTAAAAAAAGTTAATTTGTGTTCATAATTTCACAGTTTATATACTTTTTCATTCATATTTTTTTATTTTAATGTTAGCATGGCACTATAGTCAGAAATAAAAAAATCTAGTTATTTGTTTATTTGAAGCTTGAGGAAAATACCATTCAAACATTAACCCTTTAACATCCTGCTCAACCGTTTGGTAGAGCATATTTAACTCACTATATCTTATTAAAAAAGGCGCCGCACTTAATACAATGTGATTGTGCCATGTCTACCAATTGGTAGAGGTATGTTTGGCTAAAAAACAGCCAGTAGAGGTCACTAGAAATGCAACATTTTCTTGTCTGATGAGTGTGGTGTTTAAAAAGTGAAAAAAATTCAAGTTATTGTACAGTTTTTGTTTGTTGTTTATGTTTGGATTGTACTATGAAGTGCCATGTATGTTTAAAGTGTGCATAATAACTGGGGGGTCTTTTAAAAAAAACATTGACTGTTTTGGGGAAATCTATAATAAGAGTAAGACAGTACATGCACAGTAAATAAAATTAGCATCTTCATCTGAAATTTGCTTTAAATGTTGCTGCAGTTTGTATACCAACCACAAAACAGTTGTTACATCACAAGACAATTATTTCCTAAAAGCTGTATGGGAGAACACTGACCCCAGTTTGGAGTTTCTTGCTTATTGTTTCCTCCTTATGAAAAAGGTGCTTGGTCGTTCTGGGTGTATCCCTCAAGGGTACGTCTTCAGAAACTTTAGTTTGGGAACATAATTGAAAAAAAGTTATGAAAAGATAATATGCTTCTTCACTCTGGGAATGTAGTAGATCTTTAGGTACACAGTTGGATCCTTAAGGACTGTATTATACCTGTAATGATATATTTACGTTACTCCTTCAGGGACTAAAGTGTACCTGTGCAGTACCTATTTTTCTGACAGTGTGTATGTCTCACACGTCTCAGGATCATCACACAACATAGTCATTAAGGCTGTGATTCCTTTTTCTCTTAGACGGATGCTGAACTGTGTTTGGGTACCTTGACCTGTGTTTTAGTCTCTCTCTCTCTCTCTCTCTCTCTCTCTCTCTCTCTCTCTCTCTCTCTCTTCCTCTCTCTCCAGGAGCCAGGAGCCAAACTCTGGCCTTAATTAGGGTTGTGAGACTATCCTGCAGTAGGGAGTGTCTCAGGGGTGCAGTAGTGTGTCAGCCAAATACAGCACCATTACAGCATGCCCTCTGATCCTTCTGCTACACACACACACACACACACACACTCCACTGAACAAGCCTATACAAATGACGTATTGGGTGATGGACATATTCCCTTCTCAGTCTGGTGCAATCACTGTAGATTTCTGACTGCTGGACTGCGCTGGCTTTCTGTACCTGAGGGTATAACTGTTACATTCCTCTTTTGTCACAAAGCATTCCCAGTAAATCATGTGAAAACCTGCTCAAAATCAATTTAAAATGCTAGTTGAAGCTGCAGGGACTTCAGCGCAAGTGTCTTTTTGTTCTGTTTGATGATGAGATGAGCTTTTCCTCTTAAGGCCTCAGCGTTCTTCTCGTGGAGACAATGTTCTCCTGGCTTTTTGCAGAACAATATGATGTAATTGTGGAGAAAACGAACATCTGCAGAGGTCATGTGGAGGTTTTGCTCGCAGGTGCCTACTGGACCGGACTGGGCTGGGCTGAACTCGGCAAGACTGGACCAGACTGGTCAGATCAGATCTGACAAGTCCAGAACATATGGGTCTGAGCTGGGCTGTGTGGGGGGGATTGAATTGGACTGGGCTGAACTAAGCAGTACTAGGCTGGACCAGTCCAGACCCGACAGGACCAATTTGTGCTATGTAGGACTGAGGTGGACAGGACTGGATTGAATTACATTACATTACATTACATTACATTGCATTTAGCGGATGCTTTTATCCAAAGTAACTTACAATAGTGGGAAAGTACAAATGCAAAAAATACTAGAGTTGTACTAGTATTTACTAGTACTAGTAGACTAGAATTA
>BRDA01069105.1:0-17495 GCA_036984385.1 Crenuchus spilurus
ATATATATATATATACACACACACACACACACACACACACATAAATTTTAAGTTTACGTTTTACAATCGGTTTTATATTCACATACCATGAAGAGTGGCAGTCATGAAGATCTGGAAATTTTTCGCTGCAATTATCTTCTCCTTTCACGGATAACTACCCCAGCAAGTCTCCTCTCTAATCTGTTAATACAGAAAAAAGAACTGATAACAGTGAAGCACATATATATTCAGTAGACTATAATTACCATTGCTCATTTACACCTACAATGTACTCTAATTCCAGCCCGGGCTAAAGGCTAGCTGTGTGTTTAAGCAACATCTGTTTGTACCCAAACTATTGTGATAAACTCAAAATGACCTTATTCTGACAGTGTTTTTTACTGTCAATGTTGGAACTAAATTCAAAATAAGCAGGCATAGGGTCTTGCTAGACTGATATTTTAGACCATGTTTGAGTTTGTATTTTGTAATGGAACTGAATGTTCACGCTAATGCTGTAGATTTGTATAGAAGAAATGCCCAAGTCAGAAAGCACGTGCAAACTGAGCATTCTTGCTTTGTCTGAGCGTGAGTATGAATGGATTGAGGGGTAGCCTATGCACACCACATGTGTGCATAGGCAGTCTCCAGCAGTCGATTGAAGAGTAATAGGAGCTGGGCTGAAATGTGGGAGTTGTGTCATGTCAGGATGCGGGAGATGAATGGTTGACTTTTCTAATCGGAGCAGGCGTAGCGTGGACATCTCAGGCTGATGTGCAGGACTGCTCTCTTTACAATTTTTGAAACAATACATAAGAAGTGTGCATGAGTCCTTACAGCGATAGCAGAAACGGGAGGCTTTAATATCCCGTCATACCAGGATGCACCGGCTACTACGAGGGGAGAAAAGATTCAGAACCTGATGATTGCTACGCCAAAGGTCCACTACCTTATTTACCGAAAAAACTGCGATGTAAATAAATGTGACTTCCCACCGGGGTGATCCGTTGTTTACAGGACGATTTGGATCGATCTTTCAGAGACTGGCTTCTTTTCATTAAACCCCAAATTGTCATTGGGCAGAAGCAATCATGTGATAGGCTTTAGGTCCAATTTCAACCATGTTTCCATGAATTCACTATATTTAATAGTGCAACTGTCCACCTAGAGCTATAATCAGCATATCACAAAATAAACAGCACATATTTTTAACATCTTCTGACCGAGGTCACAATTTTTTAAACACCGTCAGTGAGGTACACTTTCTCTTCTCGTGAGGCAGCGCAGAGAAGCCATGAATTACGAGTTCGAGCGTGAAACGGGTTTTATCAATAGCCGGCCGTCGCTCGCAGAGTGTCTGACGTCTTTTCCCCTGGTCGACGACTCATTTCAGAACTCATCAATCAAGGGCCCAACGCTCGCGCGCCCGCTCATCCCGCCTCCCTTCGAGCACACCATCCCTAGCCTAAGTCCCGGGAGCCAGCCTCGCCATGGACGACCCCGGCAAAGCCTGGATGGGGGCAGCCCACTGCCCGCCGCTTCGCTGCCACCGGAGTACCCGTGGATGCGTGAGAAGAAGGCCTGCAAAAAGAATTACCATCTTCAACAGACAAGCACCGTCGCAACCACGGCTACTGGACCGGTGTGTTTCTCCCCAAAAGGTGAGTGGAGGCCAACTGGGGACAGCGATAATGTTGTGAGAAATAATTGCCACTAATATTGGGAAAAGAACCGAGTCTGGTAACTCCTATCGCCATGTTGTCTCCTCAGTGGAGGACTGCGCTACAGTACCTGCTATCTCTTACACATCCAAGTTTTGTAATGAAACCAAAAATCTACATTTCCTATCTTGACCTTCTCTAAGCATCATTGTCGTGCCTCGATCCCCGAGACTTTTTGATATCTGACAGCAGTGAAGAATGACGGATTACTGTTGTCCTGCGTGGAACTGCTTGTGCATTTATTAGAGCCGCCGTGAGTGGATGGGAACACACGCGCCACATAGCTTAGCTTTGCAATTTATGAGCTGCAAAGTCCATGACAGATTTCTTTTTTTATATTCTTAATCTTGTTTTATTGGGGATTTTACGGATTGCACCATGGCGACAAAAGTATAACCACAGCCTGGTGCAGATTTTTTATTCTGCTGCTTTGCAGATAGACCTTTATTTTTGTTGTGATTTTTATCTGTACTTTTGCGTTGGGTGCACTGTTGTGGATATACTCCTTTTTTCCCTCAGGTTCTCCCGAACTTCCAGCTGAGGTTGGTTTGGCCAGTGGAGGAGGTTCTAGACGGTTGAGGACCGCATACACAAATACACAGCTCTTAGAGCTGGAGAAGGAGTTCCACTTCAATAAGTATTTATGCCGGCCTCGTCGGGTGGAGATAGCAGCGCTGCTGGACCTGACTGAGCGCCAAGTGAAAGTATGGTTTCAGAACCGTCGAATGAAGCACAAACGGCAGACTCAGACCAAAGAAAGCCAGGAGAAGCAGACTAGCACAGCAGCTGGTGAAGACAGTGATGCACAGAGCGACGAGGAGAGCCCTGTGTTTGACCTTAGTCTTAATCAGGAGTCCAGAGCTCTCTTGGATAGGGAGTTGTGTTCTTTTCAACCAGAGCCATCATCAGCTTCTCAGCAGCCTGACTCTCTAAACTTTTCCATGTCACCCCTCGGACTTAAAGACAGGAATCTCAGGCACGTCTCCAGCCCCTCACCCACACTTACGGGCTGTGGAGCTACAATAGGCCCCAGACCTCAGTCCAGCAGCCCGGACAACTGCAGCTCCCCGCTTGCCCTGGATGTGTCCTTACGAGATTTACAAACTTTCTCTGCGGACTCATGCTTACATCTGTCCAATGCCACTTCACCGACGCTGTCCGAGTCACTGGGCAGCCCAGAGCACCTTTCCACGGATAATTTCTGCCTTTTCACGGATGCTTTAAATACGATTGATCTACAGCATTTGAACTATTGAGTACATTGAACACTGGAATAATCAAACTTTCCTCAGAAGAAGCTATCTCTTGCTTAGGTACAACTGCCAGATAGCTTATCATTAAATGATTAAAGGTAAGATTCCTGTGAAAGCTATGCACAGACTGTATTTTTAATACAAGTAAATCGATTTTAAAAACTCTCACTGTTTTTATTTTTGCAATGGGTACTTTTGTCAGAATAAATATGTTTTTCCCAAGGAATTGTGTGTTTGGTACTTGTAGATGAATACCGGAATATCTTGTTAACATTATCCATGACAAACCATAACTGCACCGAAGTGTTATTGAAAGCTTAGTGTGTGTGTGCGTATATATACACACGCACACATAAACTTTCAAATGAATTATATATATAAACATATTCGTATGTACTGCAAAGTCAATTTTTAAACACACACATACACAGACACCACACAACTGTATTTGTAATATATAAGAATATGTTTATATATAATTTATAATTCATTTAGAAATACGTCTAATCCTGTAATCTGTCTGCTTTTTAATGTGCTGTGTGCTGTCTAGTCTGCCATCCACAGGCACTATAGGACCAAGTACTCATGTTCTTTCCCAGCACGTGCGAAGTGATCTTCAGTTACTTCGTCTATCAAAATACAAACTTTCTTCCAATGCTGTAAAAGTCCAACATGGCTGCTTCTTTCTAGACTTGTGGTCTTTGTTTAAGGCGCTGCTCCAGGCTCCGCGTGGGGAAATGCCTGAGATGTTTCACTCGCTGCCAACTCATAAATCAAAGTCTTTCATCCACGCTGACAGCACCAGACAATAGTAGTGACGTCTGCTCAAATAAAAGACTCCTCGCGTTTATCTCTCTTATTTTCAGATTGTTAGAGACAATTCTGTAGCACGAAGCAACGGCTCGGGTCGATCGGTAATAATTCATTTTTACTGCCGTTTTAACACCAGGCGTGAGGCCAGTGTACATAACCTCCACAAGAGGCAATTTTATAGCGCATGGCTAAGTTATTCTCAAAGGCTTTGTCTTTACTGCAGTAGGACATGAAACTAGCAATGTTTAAGTATAATGTAGAGGCAATGATCAAACCGTTTGTCCAAACTTTTCCTATATAATTTTACACACACACACACACACACACACACACACACACACACACAGTGTTTAAAAAACTGATTGTAAAGCTAATCACATGAGTTCTCAGCTAAGTACGTTAAGTATATGAGTAGTTAACAGAAAATTAATACACATGCTATACTTTTATAAATAGACGGGATAGCGCGCGCACACACTCATATATATGAACCGTCAAAAGTTTGGATACACCTTCTCATTTAGTGTTTTTATTTTTTTCATTTTAGTCATCCAGATTATGAAGGATCATGTAAACTTAGAAGTGGTAAACAAACCAAAATATATTTTTTTTATTTTACATTTGCAGGCACAATTCATTAACTCTTGAAAAGGCTGTTAAAGTCATTCCAGGTGACTTCCTCATAAAGCTGACTGAGAAAATGTCAAGAAAGCTGGAATATAGCAAGAGAATCCTCTATCTATCTATCTATCTATCTATCTATCTATCTATCTATCTATCTATCTATCTATCTATCTATCTATATGAGAGAGAGAAAGAGAGATAGAGAGATACAAGACTTTCAGTAAATCCTCTCTCTCGTTCACACACACACACACACACACACACACACACACACACACACACACACACACACACACACACACACATTGTCCTTGTCACTTCAACCTGCATGGTAGAAACCTCTTTCTCCCTCCTTGTATGTGCGCGTGTGGGAGGCAGGAAATGCGAATTTGGAGGAGCAATCTTGCTCAGCACCCAGCGCCATTTTGAAAGAATAAAAAAATGAGATTCACTTCTTCTTTGCAGCCAGAGGGGGCGCAGAGCCCCATTACATTAAATCTAATTACTCAGCGCTTTGTTTAAGGGTGCTTTGGCCAGTCCAGAAGTACGTGCAATAAAAAGTGTCTATCAATAATCCAATAAGCATATTAAATAGAAAGACGTGCACAAACAGCCAACTTAAACCAAACTACAACGTAGATTTAATAATATGACATTATTCCTTTATTAAAACATTTCAAGGGTCATATTACACATAATATTTTCCCACAAGGGAACAGAGGAAAGCATTGATTGTGTGATCTGTTATTAAATTGAGCTTAGTCCTTATTACATTATCAAAGTTAGGTAATGCAAATGTGGCACAAATATTCATATAAGACTCTACAATGCAGGCCGTCAAAAGTCAAGAAGCACAAAGTATCTGTAGGACAATAACAGATTGATATTATCCTCATAATGTTTAGATCAACATGTAACACAGGTTATATGTGCACCATACGCAGTTACGCCAGTCTAAAAACAGATTTTTTGGGGGGTCCTGACTTTTGGCCCTGCCGAAAAATGGTTCTCTAGCCAAAAGCTTACCTTACCTGGTGCCTCCATGGTCCACGTTCTCTGAGGCAGGGAATTAGATGTGCCACATATTTGCACGTAGTGACTCTCTTGCAGTGTAGCCTTCCGCGCTTTGCCGTTTCATCAATCGCACCGAGCAGGAGCCAGTAGGTGCTCTTACGTCACTGTGATCGGTCGGAATTTACATAAACATCCTCTTTAACGACTAGCTGTCAGCACGAGGCCACTCAAACTAAGACCCTAACAAAGCCACCGGTCACTGGCTGACCTGGCTCACGTGACTGTCACTGCCCATTCATATCACCCTCGTGTGCCCCCCACCCCCACCAAAGGTGAGCTGATTGAAGAAGGCGGAAGGTTGTCGGTTCTACCGTGACTGGGCTGATAGAGCGTCTAGTGACAATCTCAGATCGAGACGATGCCACAATGAGTACATTCCTAGATTATTCAGTGATGAGCGGCGGGGACGGAGGTGGCGGGGGCTCGTGCTCTGTCAGAGCGTTTCATGCTGATCACGGACTTACAACATTCCAGTCGTGCTCTGTCACGGTAAATAACTGCACGGGAAGCGAACGGTTCCTCTCTGGTAGAGCGTCACCGGACGCTGTTTCTAATCATCCAAATGAAGCCGGCTCGTATCAGTCCTCAGGGACGCTGTCAATCGCCTATGGTGCCCATCCAACTTACGGGACTCAAAGTTTTTGCGCAGGTTATAATCACTATGCCCTGAACCAGGATGCTGAGTCGACTGCAGGGTTTCCTCAGTGCGGCCCGCTAGTTTACTCTGGAAACATTGTGCAACACCACCACCATCGCCATGGTTACAGCGGTAATAACGCACATTTGCATGGTCAACTTCAGTACGCAGCAGCTACGTATGGTCAGGATCAGGGAAATCTGACGTTCGTGGCGGGCTGCTCAAATCACCTTTCTCCATTACACACCCATCACGACGCCTGCTGTTCACCTCTCCCAGATGGTGTGTCCACAGCTCAGACATTTGACTGGATGAAAGTTAAGAGGAACCCACCAAAAACAGGTATTAACAAGTGGGCCAAACGATCTCTTATCAAGGTGAAGATAAACAGTCAAATAATACTGAATAATAAGAAATACGATGTGAATAGTTATATTAGTGCTTGCTTTAGCCGTGTGGATATACTAAATTATTGTCTAATTCTATTGCTTTCTTCAGGTAAAGTAGGAGAGTATGGTTTTGGGGGACATCCAAACACCGTTCGCACCAATTTTACCACAAAGCAGCTGACAGAGCTGGAGAAAGAGTTTCACTTCAACAAGTACTTGACCCGTGCCAGACGCGTGGAGATAGCTGCAGCACTGCAGCTAAATGAGACTCAGGTAAAGATTTGGTTTCAAAATCGTCGCATGAAGCAGAAGAAGCGCGAGAAAGAGGGCTTGCTGCCAAAACCTACGTCTGAAGCGAGTGACAGTGGAGAAAAAGCTGAGAATGCATCTGAGAAGTCTCTATCCGCACCATCAACACCATCTCCAGCCTCCTCCTCGACTGAGAATTACTCCTCGGGCTAAAGGACCCTGCCACTGTGTTCTGCAGATGAGAGGATGACTTTGGCCACACATTTGTAAGCAGTTAGAGTGGGTGTTCGTATGTAAATTGAATTGACCGCTTGTGTGAGTCACCTTAATGCACTAATTTTGAGTTTCAGTTTCTTCTGTTTTGTGTTGTAAGTTAATGAGAGAGGAGAGACAAAATTTAATCAACTTAGTTTTGAGTGGTAAATTTATATGCACAATAGTGGATGTGTTAAAACAGGAAATCCACTGAATTTTATAAAAAATTCCCTAAAATAGCCATTGAAATTGGTTTGATGTGAAAGCTTGCAACTATTGACAAAATATTCGTACTGAATTACAGTGGTGACGAGGAACCAGGATACGCCAATTCAAATGTAGCAATTTAACTTCACCTGTCAACTTCACGTGTACTTTACATTTAATATTTAAAACTGTTAAATTGCTTAAAGTTTTTGGGCAGTGCAATGCCACAGGCACCAGGTAATGCAATAGATTCCATGACATATAATAGCCTTGTGATTATTTTATAGGCTTTAAGTATTCTGGATGTCTGAGTTCTATCACCACCATTGCCACTAGTTCTCGCTTGCTAAATTCCTCATAATAATCCACTAAAATAAATTTATTTATGGATGACTGTTCGGAATTGGTGTATATCCCCTTAAACGCCTTATAGTTTACTCTACTTTCATAATGCCTACCTCATCTAGTCTACCAAAGGATGAAAGGGTGGAAGTGCAAAAGAGGCTATAGTAACACTAAATAATGATGGTGTTTGATAATGTATACCTTGCATTAGACAGGTTGTCAGAATATCGGGCTGTTTGTGGTGTCAGGACTGACTGTTATAGTATATCTTTTGTGGCTTATGCATGACGGAACACTCAAGTATATCCAACTTTAACTAGTAGCGCTGAGTTTTATCAGTTGAGGATAATGGCTTTAGCTTTATACATTAAATGATGAATTGGAGAAGTGTGAATCAGGAATACGGGTCAACATCTGTAAAATAAACAGCTTTGTTTTGTACTAAATACTTTCATGGCCTCTTTTTACCATTTTTGTTTCAGCATCGTTTGTGACAACATGGAAGTCACCAGTTCTGGTCCTGGAGATCACAACTTCATTATTCAACTAATTAAGTTTGATTAATTATACGAAAGTAGGAAATTAATCGAACTGTGCTGGAGTTCACCCCAGGAGCTGATGAGCCGTCGTCGGTGCATATTCTCGCTAACAGTGACGTTTATGACATCTGCAATCATCATGAGCTTTCCAAGCAAGACAAACGTGCTTATAATGCATTAAGTAACGTTTAACTATAGTAACTAACACTTTTATGATGTCATACATCCCAATTTCTTGCAGGGATCTGATGATGGCACCTAGGATTTGGCAGGACCTTCAAAGGTTTCTTTAGCGCATCGATTTCGCTTGTCAATATTCTCAACACCGGTGGGAACGCACTCTCTAACTCCAGTGGATGTATGCGTCCGCGCGCACTCTGATCCCTAAGGAGGAAGCACTATTGGCATACTATGCTTGTTTATCCGTGAGAGAGAGAGAGAGAGAGAGAGAGAGAGAGAGAGAGAGAGAGAGAGAGAGAGAGAAATAGAGAGAGAGAGACTCGCTATAATTTGCAAATACAACCTTATTGAACTGCCAGTTTACAGAAGAAACATAAAGGAAAAGAAACAACATGGATTAAGTCATATTGTCTCTGCATCTCTCTTCGATGTTGTACTAAGGATATTTAAAAGTGGGGTTGATTTTTTCACTTCTGATTCTCATATCTTGGTTTGCTTCAGCAAGGGAACATTACATAAGAATCCCGTTGCATAGACCTTAAATAAAGATGCCAAACAGAGTTTTTGAAAGTTATTCCACGCGTAAGTTAGCCAACCTATCAGTATTTCCTTAGTGACCAGTTGCTGAAGCTGAGATATGAAAGTTAGAATAACCTTTATAAAGTCAACTCTTAATAATGCAGGTTTTACATCTAAGAAAAACATTTGAATCTGAACCAAGTGGTTTGAGGATGAATATACATCAGACGTGTGGTTAAAACAAATATGCGAAACTACAGTGTAAAAGAGGAACATAATATTTCCTGCAGCTTATTTCTGGATGTTGCAGTTCACTTTTTAGGTGATAGGGAAACTTCAATCAAGACACATTTAACAATTTGTGATAGGCTGTATTGGTGTTTAAGTTTATCTTCATTAGACTGAAAAAAAAGAACTGCCAGTCAGATTTTTATATGAAGCTGAGCTGAGATGTTGGTATGCACCTTTCAAAATGCTAAATGAAAAACAAAATCAGACAAGTGTGGAGCAAGTTTAGATAAAAGTAAATATAAAAATCAAACCTTTGGATACACCTTCTCATTCAGTTTTTTTTTCTTTTTCCACATTGTAAATTAATTCTGAAGTCATTCAGATAAAGGAACACATAAAGAATAATGTAGTAAACTTAAAAGTGTTAAACAAATTAAAATATGTTTTAGATTTTACATTCTTCAAAGTACGCACACAGCTGATGATCTCAACCACATAAAGGGGGCAAGAAATGCAAGTCATTAACTCTTAAAGCACAGCTGTTAACTGAAAGCTATTCCAGGTGACTACCTCATAAAGCTGACTGAGCAAATGCAAAGGAAGTTGCTATCTCAGCAAAAGCTCCCTACTTTGAAGAATGTAAAACATAAAACATTTTCTGGTTTGTTTAACACTTTTTGTTTACTAAATAATTCCATATGTATTTCTTCATAGTTTGGATGACTTTAGTATTAATCTGCAATACAGACAATTAGTAAATAATGAAAAACCACTGAATGTCCAGAGGTTGTGTCCAAACTTTTGACGGGTACTCTACATTATAATGTCTGAAAGCAGTTCTGAGAACAAAAGACAAATGTTTAACCATCAAATACAGAAATAATAAACAGACAGTTTGCATCATTTGACCATTTATCATGTCGCCAATCAGTGTCAGATGTAGTTTTTAAACTGTGTAATTCCTCGTGTGCACAGAGCGCGCCCTGCACTCCATAAAAGGCGCTCAAAGAGTGAAATTGGGCCTTGATTGATGATGATCGTTCACCTTTACCTTGAATACACCTGCGTAAGAGGGCAGTGTGCGCCTCTGCGTGAAGCCGGAATGTCCCAGAACTGAGCTTTAGCATGGCTGTCTCCAGCACTGACTTTGTAAGTGTTGTTATATCTCGATTTTTTGGTTGTTTTGTATCTGTGTAAATTAAAACTCTCAAAACCATTAAACGTACACGCATTAACAGGCCATAACTATTTAACCCATAAACCGCTTTCGATATATATTAACCGACCTACACATTTCTGATGTTCTTGTTGGTTAATGGATCTGTAACCTAAACATGTTGCACTAGTTGAGGTGTTGCATCCAAAATTACTGTGAGTCTTAAAACGTGAAAAAAGACCAGAACAATACTTTTAAACAATAAGCTACAACAAGTGTATACATACTTTATTTTTTATTCTAATGGCTGGCTAAAGAGAGAAAGAATTCTAAAGAAAAATTTGAACATGCTGCATCAGTCTAAAGTGTTGGGGCTTTCATTAAACGAGTTTAATCAGGGGGACCAGAGCAGTCCGTGACCCTGAAATCATCAGAGCGATTTGCAAATCAATAATCATCAACATATACACGTGACTTTTTATATGATAAGGTATTAAAACTGCCTGAATGCACGTTTTATGCAAATAATAATAATAATAATAATAATAATAATAATAATAATAATAATAATAATGTACAGTTTAAATATATAAATATTTTTAATCAATATAATGTTCAGCAATTAAAAACTCTATGATAATTAATGCAATGTTCATGCAAAATAATATATATGTATTATTATAAATACGTCATACAAACACACTTAAAATGACCAAATTGCACATATCCACATTTTAAAAGAAGTTTAAAGCCCTCACAAAGATGATGACGAAAAATATGATGAATCTATATGCTTAAAACAACGAGCCTGAAAAAATGGTTATAATAAAAGTTTCAGCGAAAAGTTAAGCCGAATGATTAATCAAGTTCAACATTTGTAAAGAAATACAGTCGATGTTGATGTGAAATGTTTGAGAGGACTGATGAAGAAGCAGAGTTAACCCCACAGAAAACACAGGTCACCACACGGTCACTTCGTCATGGGGTGCATGGTCACAGCAGCGGCAACAAAAACAACGTTTTCACTCCTAGCCTTTGTGAGACATCACTGAAGACTGTTTGTACAAAAAGATAAATTAAACTAGATTTTGTAATTTTTCGATATATTTCCCTAAATCCTTTGTACATTCCAGGGTTCTGTTAGGACACCACGATTTCTATGCGATTGAAAAAAAGGACTAATTTAGTGCTTTTCCAAATACGATACAATGAACCATTAGAATCAGACAAGCAGAATTATCACAAAAAGACCACAAGAGGAGGCATTTATTACGCGATTTAAGTAATGCAAAAACTATTAATAACTATAAAATGAAAAGTAATAGAAGACCATTGTCTTCAGACAGTTTAAAAATTTTTGCCTCAAATCAAAATGTAACGATTTCCCATGGTTGTTTTTGCAAATTACACAAAACCTGAACCTTTTACAGTAAATAAAAGATAATTTACTCAGTGCAAGTATCGTACACACTTTTGGACACACCTTTTAGACATACAGTGGCTTTTCATTATTTAAAAATGGTTCTGTTTCACACTTTTAAGTTTACTTCATGATTCCATGTGTTCCTTCATAATATGGATGACTTCAGAATTTATATATGTTGAAAGAGAAAGTGTATCCAACCTTTTGACTGATACTGCATATATATGGTATTTTATTTAAAACTGTGATTTGGTGTCTTGGGCAACAATATTCTCTTAAGGTAACTAATTAAACTTTGTAACACTGCAGTAGGAATATGTATCTAAGTCCATTTCTGACTTTTAAATAAATAAATTTTAAATAAGTTGCTTATACAATTGCTGATATGGTAAGAGTGTCATTGCAATCTCAAACTGAATAGGTAATTGATTTTGTGTTTTTACAGCTGTTAATGCTACTCAACTTGCCAGGTAGTCATTGGAGAAAACATAGTTAATGTACATTAGCCAAAGACAGATAATTCAGGTTTTCTGGCATATTAGATTATTAGATAATGTGGACTTGCATGGCAACTTAAAGGAATATCCATGTTAAAAAAGCTATTAAACTACCTATTTCATAAGCTGTATGTTTCACTTATAGAACAAACTGTGCTGATACTTACAGTATTTATTGGTGAGTAATTATTGTGAAACTTAAAATAATTGTAAGATACTTGGCAAATTTAGCTAATGTTTTATTGACTAAATGGCTAAGTAGATAATGTTCTATGTTAAGCATTACAAACTGTTTCACAGATACAGTTACACTAAAAAACAGAGGTACAATATAAGTACTGTCTTATACACAAAGGTACACTTATATGTATCCTCAAAGGTACATTTTAGCTTATTTACATACAGAATAGTACCTTAACTGGTACAAAAACCATGGGCACAACAATGGAGAGGTACGCTATTGTACAGTCCCAGTAACAACCTTTGTACACTATTAAGTACAAATCTGTATTTAATAAAAAAGTAATGTGTAGCTGTGGAATGAGCATTACATGTTTCATTATTTTTCTGCAGGTGTTCCTATAAACCTATTAGCTGTCCTATAAGACCCAGGCTTGAATATCTGGGTCCTATAGGAGGGGGGGGGGCTTTTTTGAGTGCTGACTCCTGAATTTGTTGCATCTGAAAAAATGCTACATGTTTCTTTGCAATGGCAGAACATATTCTGTTTAGAGTAGAACTCAGACGTTTCTGGACTGCTCTTCACCTCTGTGAAATTTAATGACAATAATGAAGACAAACATGTCTTTTAGTTAAAAAAAAACCTATGCTTTCTACAAAAATAACCCCATGTTACTTTGAAATTTAATTTGGTTCACATTGCTTGCATATCAGCATACATACATACCCAAGTATAATCTTGAATACAGTCCTGTGGTACTAGTTTTTATAAATGATGTTTTATAAATATTTTTTTCATACCTCCAGTAACTCTTAAAGAATGAGTTTGCATTTCTTCAAATATATTTGAATGAGAAACTAAATCAAAATCAAATACAGCCTTGGTAAGCTAATTCACAAACAAATGGACGTTTGCATCAAGTTATCAATTGTATCATTATTGTGCAAAAGCCATAGGTCAGCCGAAAAAAAAAAAAAAAAAAAATTATATATATATATATATATATATATATATATATATATATATATATATATATATATATATATATATATATATATAAAAGGTTTTATGCATTTATTTGTTTGGAAAATAGCTCAAAGTAAAAGAAGTAAACAATAAACAGTGATTATTATGTAAGTTTACAATTTCATGTGCTGTCATTGAGGAACTTGTGTATTTAACATCCCATAGCTTCTTCAGCTAATCAATACTTCATAAATTAAATCATGTGGGCTGCTGCCAAAATTGAACAAATCCATGCAATGACTGGAGAGCACTGAGAAGACAAGAACACTGAATGGTTGGAAATGTTGTTCTAAAAACATATCAATAACCTACATATGTATATTAATAACAATAAATTGTTATATTTTTAATGTTTGTTTATTTATGTTGATTATAATGTTACTTTTTGTGTTTACAAGCTTAGACATGAACATAACAGTTTACAGCATGTTTCATGTCTGTTTAACCCTCTAATATGAGGCAAGTCCCATGCTGTGTCTATATCACCAGCCCAGCTAGTGCGAAGCCATTTATCAAATACACTTGAATCTCCTGTCTCATTTTTCAATCATGCCCTAGGTTGCTGTGATTTTCTTGAAAAAAAATGGCTGGCATCTCTTGGGCTAGAATCTGAAATGAGATGTACTATTATAGTTTATGGTAAGATCAGGGTTGTTGGTATAATGGATCAAATATTAAAGTTGTAGTTGTTGATAAAACTGTTAATAAGATCTAAGTACTCAATACAGACATACATGTGAATGCACATGTGTGAAAAGTAGAATGAGATTTTATTCAAGTTTTTATTGTTTGCTGGAGACAGAATAGAATGTTCTGTTCTTTGGTGAATGAAACAAAAACTAAAAAAATCCCCCAAACCAATAAACTTTTTAATTGCCTGTTTATCAAAACTAATCAAATCATCAAATCAAATTTATTTTTAAAGCGCTTTTTACAGCTGATAACTGATAACTGAAAACTAAGCTTTAACTGAAAACAAATTTTAACTGAATAAGACTTTTCTCTGTTTTTCTATTCAGATCCATCATGAAACTTCATTTTCTATAATGAGAAATGCAAATAGGTTGTAGTATAGAAGATAAATATTTATTTCTATTTTACTATATTACAAGTATTGTATAATTATTATGGATTTTGGCTGCCAACCCCGTATAGACTATAACTAGAATATTTGTGATTAATTACAAATAAAATGTTACAATAATTTTACATTTAGTTAGTATGTTGTGAGTTTGTCTGAAGAAAAACATTTGGTTAAAATTACCTTCTTGATGTTCTCAGCCATCATGTCACCTGATTGAATATAATGTATAAGCACATAAAGTATTGATTAACCAAATCAGGTATTGGATGATTACAAATAATCTACGCCCAGTCTAACTACACAGCGGCACTCAGCAAGCTCTATGATGTCATAAGCGCTTTGGAGACGGCTCATCCTGATGCTGTTTTCATTGACGCAGGTGATTTCAACAAGTGCAATTTATGGTCTGTACTAACTAAATACCATCAGCATGTAAACATCCCCACTCGTGGCAAGAACATCTTAGACCACATTTACAGCAATGTACATGGTGGACTTAAGGCTGCACCCCGCCCCCCATTTGCATACTCAGACCACATCTCTCTGTTCCTCCAGCCTACAGGCAAAGACTCAAGCAGTCACACCCTGCAGACAGGTTCAGCCATGGACATCTGAGGCTGAGAATACTCTACAGGACCGTTTGCCATAACTGACTGGGATGTGTTTAGAGCTGCAGCCACCATGGAGGACTCTTCCGTGAACATCAATGACTATGCTGATGTGTCTGGGTACATTAGCACTTGTACTGAGAACATTGTCCCCACAGGTCAGGAAGTTCCCCAACCAAAAGCCCTGGGTAAACAGTGAGGTACTGCAACTGCTACAAGCAGGCTCTGCTGCTTAAATATCTGGTGATGAGGTCGAACTCAAAGCTGCATAGTACAGACTGAAGAAGGCCATAGGATCAGCCAAAAGGCAGTACAGAGAGAAGACAGAGGGATTCTACTCTACTGCTGACCCCAGGCATATGTGGCAGTGTCTGGACCAAATCACAGATTGTAGGTCCAGGCCCAACAACACCATCAGCTCCTCTGACAGCCTTCCAGATGACCTCAATGTGTTTTACACCCGCTTTGAGACCCCTCACCATCATCACCACAAAACACACACACATCACTGAACCCCCCTCCCCTCACCAGTCGTCTCAACAGCCCAAGTACACAAAGCCCAGAGAGGAATCAATCCCCGCAAAGCTACTGGGCCTGACAACATTCTGGGGCGGGCCCTCATAGTGTGTGCCTATGAGCTGGTTGAGGTTTTCACCTCCATTTTCAACCTTTTCCTCAGACAATGCACTGTTCACACCTGTTATAAGACTACCACAATTGTCCCCCTCCCCAGAAGAACCCACCATCCTGCCTGAATGATTATAGGCCAATAGCACTCACTCCAATCATTATGAAGTGCTTCGAGAGAGTGCTGCTGCCCCAAATTCAGAGCAGCATACCAAACACTACAGACCCCTGCAATACGCCTACTGGGCCAACAGGTCCACCTCAGATGCCATTGCCGCTGCCCTTCATGTCTCCCTCTCCCACTTGGAAAATAAGGACTCCTATGTCAGGATACTCAGCTCCGCCTTCAACACGGTCATCCCTCAAAAACTTGCACACAAACTGTTATCTCTGGCAGGCCTCAGTCTGTCAGGATTGGAAATAGGACATCAGTCAGCATCACCACCAGCACTGGTATTCCACAGGGCTGTGTCCTAAACCCCATTCTCTACACCCTGTTCACTCATGACTGTGTTGCCTCCCACCCCAACAACGTCATCCTGAAGTTTGCTGATGACACTGCTGTGATAGGTCGTATCACTGGCAGAGACGATGCAGATAACAGGAAGGAGGTGAGCAGTCTGGTGACATGGTGTATGGACAACTACCTCGCCCTCAACACAGACAAGACCAAGGAAATGATAGTGGACATGAGGAAACAAAGGAGACCCCATCAGACACTATTTATCCGGGACCTTGAAGTGGAGAGGGTCAGCAGCTTTAAATACCTGGGGGTTCAATTCAGTGATGACCTCACCTGGACACTGAATGCCACACAGGTGCTAAACAGGACAGCAGCGGCTGTATTTCCTGAGGAGACTGAGGAAATTTGGTATGTCACCCAAAATCTTCAGCAACTTCTACAGCTGCATCATTGAGTCCGTCCTGACCAACTACATTACTGTGTGGTATGGCAGTACTACTGCAAAGGACCGCAAATGCCTGCAGAATGTGGTAAAGACTGTCACAAAAATCACGGGAATTAAACAACCCTCTCTGCATAGCGTCTACCAACGCAGAGTCCACAGGAGAGCTGCCTCCATCATCAATGACCCCTCCCACCTCCAACATGGTCTATTCACACTCCTACATTCAGGCCCGAGGTACAGAAGTGGGAAATGCAAAACAACCAGGTTAAAGAACTCTTTCTTCCCCACGGCCATTACACTCTTGAACAGCTGAGCTGACGACTACCTCATAGACTCTAAAAGCATTTTGTACTAAACTCCTCACACTACTCAATTGCACTATATTACGGACTGTTGCAATACAATGTAGCTCACTGCACAATGCACAATGTAAATAACTCCACTGCACAATATGTATATAGCGTGTGTTTTTTCTGGTTTTCTCTTAGAGCTTATATATATATATATATATATATATATATATATATATATATATATATATATATATATAATCTAATCTAAAAGAAAAAATCTGGAAATCATATATATATATTTTATTCTTGCACTATGACATCCAGTGTGGACAGCAAATTTCATTGTACAAGGAAACATGTTTCTTTACTGTACATATATGACAATAAAGCTTTGAATCTTGAAACTTGAATCTAATGCTGGTTTGATATTATAAGAGAGTTTAAAGTGTTAAACTTTCACATTTGCATACACATTCAGAAAATGATTATTTATTGCATTAGATTTATTTGCATTTATTCTAATATTAGTGTTTTACACTTACTACTGAGGTAAATGCCTTTTTACATAACATTTTCTCTGGTACCGGACTTTTACAAGGTACTGTATACTGTATAGAACAATGAATTATAATACACTCCACTGAACTGAACAAAATTATTTTAATTAAAGTGTGGTG
>BRDA01069108.1:0-37912 GCA_036984385.1 Crenuchus spilurus
AATATGAGATATTAGTCCATAAACAATCTCAATAAACACTATTAATCACTAGAATAGGAGATATTAGTCTATAAACTACCTCAATAAACACTATTGCTCCCATGTATGTTTACACAAAAAGATCACTGATTCGCTCATTTAGCAGTCAATCAAAAAGGGATTCAGCCTCAGTCACATCATCCAATCATCATGCAGAAGCTGAGCGTCCGGGCCAGCCAAGGCCAGCCCTCTGCCCCATAGACCCCCAGAGACGCTGAACGTCCGATGGGTGGGACAAAGGCCAGGATTCATCCAATGACTCATCTCATTTCGCAGCACGCTTTGCTTTACCATTGAACTCTGTGGACGCTGAGCGTCCACCCTGTTTAAAGCACTGTGAAGCTGCGGGAATGAGTGAGAGGAAAGCTGCGTCGTTACTAGTGATAAGAAGCTGATTCTGAACAAAAGTTGAGCGCGTTGTAGCGCATATTTAGGCAATGACATGTACACACAACAGTATATTATTGATCACTTATTTTTTGACATTTTAGGGGAAGCTGAGCTTCCCTTGCAGTCTTAGAGCATCCGCCACTGATATATATATATATATATATATATATATATATCAATATGGCTGAACACTAGCATGCTTAAAATATGAAGGAACACAACTTGTAGTCAGTGAAGAGTTTATCAGACATAAAACTGCAGGACCTTCAAGCATCCCCCGTGCTCAAGCCAGTTGTCACCCCCACCTCTGAGATTGAAATTTCGTCACTAGGGGTCATGCAAGTATTAAACTATTACTGTGATTACCTCTATGCCACCATATAAAGGTTCAAGCATCTTGTCTGACAGTCCCTTCCAGTCCCTGGTGAAGTAAATCCACACTGCGCTTTGTGCAGTACTTGTAATTGCCTCTAGGGGTCGCTCTGGGTCTATAAAACCATTTTGTACCTACATATTTTAACTATGCATTGAGAGCATGTTAGCTGAGGTGTGCAGCTATATGACTTATTCTCCTTTTCTGTACTGGTGTGGGTTGCACTTACAACACAAACTTTCCACTTGAACATCAATAATAGTAATAGTAATAGTAATATTACTAATAGTAATAGTAATAGTAAAAAAAAATAGTGGTTACTGGATAATGGAGCATTAAGAATATTTGCTTAATAAAAGGCCTACAATTAAGTAGTTAATTACATGTAGACATGAGCAATTTTGCTAAAAACACATTGTGTAAAAAGATATGGAGAATATTACAGTGTAGGATTTTTGATTGTAAGGTGCCTAACACCACCACTAGATGGTGCTCCACTACTGATTTTATTTCCCAGTTTATATTTATATGTTTTCACTCACTTGCTGAACTCAGCTGTGGATGCATCCTGACGTCAGCTTATGTGTGGGCATAAGTGTTAGGTCACACCTGTGTGTGTGGTGACAGCATAAGCCACTTAGACCGCTAGAGTTAAAACACATGAACCGCTTCTGTGGAAACCTCAAGTGCTGATCACCACCACTCCTTGTTGGCTCCCAGCTGCGGGTGGAGTTATGCAGTGTGAGTCACACCTCACTCTCTTTCCTATTCTGTCTGTCTCAGAGCTGCTCCGATCTCCTCTCTCATCCTGTCAGGCAGCTTTCCACAAGCTGCCATATGCTACTGAGAGCACAACAAGAGAGTGAGCATTGCCTCCAAATCCAGGGAGGAAGGGCAGGAAGGGAGAGGAACTAGATAAGCTACAAGAGCAGAGGAGAACCAGAGACATGTGAACCAAAACCCAAAGAAAAAGAAGGGACGGTAAAAGGGTGACATGGAAAAGTTACACCAATCAGCCACAACTTAAATTAAAATGACCTCCTTGTTGCTACACTTGTACATGTTAACTCCACTGACCATATAGGTGCACTGTGTAGTTCTACAATTACAGACTAGAGACATGTCTTGCTCTGTGTACCTTGTTGGCCTTCTTTGACCTTGTTCTTCAATGGTCAGGAACCCCACAGAGCAGGTATTATTTGGGTGGTGGATCATCCTCAGCACTGCAGTGACACCGTTCAGGAGGTGAGGAGGTGCTGGAGTTTTTAAACATTGTCCACTCACTGCTATGTTAGACGTGCATTCCTTGTTGGTCTACCTTAAAGATCTAAAATCTGAGACAGTAGCTCATCTGTTGCTGCCCAGTTTGTGTTGGTCATCCTCTATGTTCTCCTTCAGTGGTCAAATGATGCCCACACAATACTGTTAGTTGGATATTTTTGGATAGTGGGCTATTCTTAGTTCAGCAGTGACAGTGAGGTGTTAAAAAAACTCTAGCAGCTATGTTGTCTGATCTCATATTAGCTCAACACACACACACACACATGTCACCACCACATCAGTGTCACTGACTGGGTGCTGAGAATGATCCACCACCCAAATAACATCTGACCACTGAAGTGTATGTAACTGTAGAGCTGCAAAGTGCAGTATATGGTAAGTGGGGCTCATAGAATGGTCAATTAGATACAAGGAGGTGGTTTTTGGCTGATAGGTGTATACAGTGTAATGTTATGACACTGTCAGAACAAACTTTACAAGAGGAAGAAAACATTTAAACAATGTCAGTGTAAAGAATTTTGGGAACATTTCTGTTGGTTCGTTCATCTTGGAACTTTGCCATTTATGATGTATGTGTGCGGCAGAGGAGGTGAGGGCAGGGACAGAGGGGCCGTGGTGTTACTGCCTGTCTCAGAAGGCCGTGAGTGTTGTGGGGGAGTGAGAGGAGTGCTGTTTGTCTGGTAAGATCATGCAGCTTGCAACATTCCACAGTGTCTGAGGAAATGGACATCTCCCTTCATTCCCCGTCTGTCTCACAATGTTCTCATCTCTCTCTCTCTCTCTCTCTCTGTCTCAGGGCAAGCTTTAGGGGACTCCTGTGGTGCTTGGAGAGAGAGAGAAAGAGAGGGTAATGTCCCCTCGCATTCGCAAACAAATATCTGAGTGTGGTCGCAGCCTTGAGGCTCAGAACGTCCACCACAACCTCTACTGTGTCACGGCTTGCTGCCTACCCACACACCCAAGAGACATAATGTTCTCTCTGGTTTGGTTTATTTTTTCCATTTTCTCTTTACTCCAAGGCCCACTCTCATATGCATGTATTAATGAACCCTCATTTAAAAATATAAGTCACTGTCATTAAAAAAAACGAATAAAAAATAAATCTACATACTGTAAATGTAACTCAATGTTGGGTTATTATCTGTAAGCTAGAATTTAGGTGCTATAAATTGTACTACAGGAAGTCCTTCATATGGGTGAAGTAATTATAAAAATGTGTGGGAATTAAATGTGAAAAGTCACCTGGGTATAATATAGTTAATAGATTTTAATGTGATTTTTATTTTCATGGTTTCAGTCATTCCTATAGCTAATGTTATCAACATTAATCATCAACACAGTCTGAACTAGCCTGGTCATAGACAAAACTGATGGGTCCTGTCCTACAGTGGCTTTTCACAAGTGTAATAAAGAAACGTAAATCTTTAATCCTAACAGGTTAAATATGGAAGTATAAAACAGAAATAAGGACACTGTTGAGGCTGACATTATGTAGGCCATTTAGAATATAAGGTGTAGTGTGTGCATTAAAGAAATGTAAATGACATTCACAGTTGACGAACATTTCTGACTAGTTAACCAATAAATATTAGTAGTTGTGCAACCCCTAGTTGCTGCAGTGTGTTTCAGTTGAGAAGTGTGATGAATAATGGTGTAGTGTGATTAGTGAGAAATATAAAGGTTTGTGTAATGACTTTCAGTGGTGAACGATATGTTGGCTCCATGGTCCCATAGTGTTCAAATGTACATATTACTATTTGAACAGTTTGTCAACAAATGTTTGAGAAAATTATTAAAATGTTTAAAAATAATATTCCTCAAAGAAAAATTGGAAGGCACTTGCATTTTTCTCCCTCTACAGCGCATAATATCATTAGAGGATTCAAAGAATCTGGAGGTTTTTCTGTCTGACTTTACATCTACAAGCTGGACCAACAGGGTAGATGTATCTAGTGGAGTGGACAGAGAGTTAACATATTGTTTACAATCTCCAGCACTTCTTCTTTGTCTGATCTACTTGCACTAGCATAACACACATTAACACACCACCACCATGTCAGTGTCACTGCAATGTCTCAGCAAGATAATTATGTGTTAGTTTAGGGGCACCACCTCTCACATGGAAAGGAATAATTAATTGTTGGTAATTAATAGTCAGAGGTGTCAAGTAAGGAAGTACAAATACTTTGTTACTATACTTAAGTACAAATTTTGGTTATTTATACTTTACTGGAGTAATTATTTTTGGACAACTTTTTACTTCTACAAGTACTTACCTTTTCATGCAATTACCGGTACTTTCTACTCCTTACATTTTAAAAACAGCCTCGTTATTTCTACGTATTTCATTTTGGTTTTCATTATTCAAAAAACATCCTATCCAGATAAATTGTGCCATCCAGAAAGAGTGAATGTGATTGGATGAGATACCCTATTGGTACCTGCACATCTTGGGCCCCAGCTGTTGATGGCAAACAGCATGACCGGGATTCAAACTCGCAATCCTCGGGTCATTGTGGTAGCGCTGAGCCACTCAGGGCGCTTTTTTATAATTTCTTTTCTACTTCATCAGAATCTCATTTGATATTACAGACCCATATATCATAGGTTCACTTTCCCACCATTAACTGGATCTCTCTCCAGAAACTACCAACCCTAAACCCCACCTGGTTGATGAAGACAATTCTCACCAAGGGCCAAAAAGGATCAACAAGCCAGCTGTGAATCTTCAGTCTACCTCAAGCCATCTGCTTGCTACTACAATCAAAACTAGCTGAGGAAAATTCAGAGCAGTAGCATGTCCCCTCTTTGGAAAATCTATGCTGAGCTACAAAAGTGTCCGAGCAGACCTACGCTGGTCTAGAAGAGTTCATCAGCCTGAAGTTACTACCCCCTTAAACATGCAAGGAGACATTTTTTTGCCCAGGGAACTTACAATAAAAATATCAAGAAATAAGGAAAAAAGCATTGCCACAGAAACTCCTTTTGAAAAAATGGCTATATTACTTCAACTTAATACCATCCTTCTATAAACATTTTCTAGCTACATAAGGAAATCAAAAATTTCAATAGCAGGAGTTCTGTGCAGAATATATGGATTTTATGGCTCCCAGTATGTGGTGGAAGATTTTATGACCCCAAGAATGCAGTGTGATTTTTTTACACAAATTTAGTGTCCTTTTTAATTCTTACTGTTGGAGTTGAAATAAGAGAAAAGTTACTACTTTAAGTTCACAGGTCCAGAAGTTGCGTTCCAGAGCTGAGAGAGGCATTGTGACCTATTGCCTTTCAAGGCATGGGTGAGGTCAACAGAATTTAGGTGTGTAAATTGTTTTTGATGGCTTTGGGTTTAGACACTCTGGAGCCCAAAAAATAAATTTCTTATGGCATGTTCTGTGTTCTTGGGCCAGATATAAGAAACGTGAGGCTGTTATGGCAGGAATTATTTAATTATTTATTAATCAAATCCAATACAGCCCTACACTTTTGGTTGGTGAGACTAACGGTAATAAATTCTATGAAAAGGTTAACATGATGAATGATTCTCGTTTGTTTATGCTTAAAAAGATTGTGAAGCTTTGTAGAACTATTTGTGACAATTTATTGGCATTTGTGATGTTGATAGGTTTAGGGGTGCTACAGGGACTGACAGCAATACACTATCCCTAAAATAGGGACCAGAACAGATTTCAGAATCTACTCAGAATTGGGGATGATTGGTCATTTGGTAGCAAGAGTTATGAAGGTTCACAGTTGAGAACAAATGAATGGGATTTTTTAATGCCTTAATTGGGGGAGATACCTCAATAGCCTCATTGGCTGCTGCCCTGCTTCTTGTTCAATCCAAAATTGGAATAGTGACTCTACCTATTACTACACTGTAAAAAGATTACTGTGAAAATAGTTGTACTGTACAGTAACTAGTTGGCAGCAATCACAATACTGTAATTGTCATCACAGTAATAATGTGCTGTTTTTTCATTTATTACAGCAAATATTAAAACTGTTAACAGTCATTACAGCATTCATTTTAATTACTATAAATTAATACAATAATTACAGTGAAATGAACTGAAGATGTTATCATTTAAATGTCACCAGATTGTAAAATATAATGTATAAATAGTTTATTTCAATACTATTATGCACACTAGCTTACAAGCTAAATCGCTAATTTTTCAATTAGTCCCCCCCCCCAAGCTTTCAATGAACACTTGTCCTAATTTTAATTGTTTATGGACTAAAATCACTAAAATGTGTCTTTAGCTCATCAAAGTGGAAATGCATTATACATTAAGTAGTTGGATGAAAATTTAAAATGCCAGCTATTTAACCTATGGTGTTTGTGTATAAAATGCAGAAGAAAATAATCAAATGTGCTGAACAATGAAACATTTATTGAACATCATATAATATTTTTAAGTTGTGAATAAAATGCATCATACAACCCAAACCAGACACTACAAAAATGTTTTTAAATCTTTAAGACCTTATTTCTGCAAAAAATAATTTGATTCTCATTTACCAAAAACAAATGTTTACAAACACATTGGATAAAACACAGCCCTTTGAGCAAATTCCATTTTCTCAGAAAATATTTGTAGGACTGATGGTCAATATAGTGTAGTTTGACATAGGTGACTACAAAAGTTAATTCTCAGTTAAGGACCCTTTCTATAGCTTTATGTTTCCTTGAACATATGTATGTCTTGGTTAAGACTGTGATCCAAGATGTGTAAATTCAGATGACTACATAAAGAGAAAAAAACTGACAAGTATAAAGCTGTATTTTAATTCAACTGAAAATTATCACTTCTGTGTCTTACTCACAGGTATCTGCAATGTTTCCTGGACTTCATCAGATTAATTATCTTTTGCAGTTTGCTCTCCAACTAGCTTAAAAGATGAACCATCAACTGTTCTCCAAAGAAGAACCCAAATCCTCAGACCTAGTTTGACTGCTTGATTCCATAGTGTAAAGCTTCATCATTGCATTGGGTTTTGACCTTGGGGGAAGACAGATCTTTCAGGTGTTAAAGTCTCATTTTCAAGAACAGAGAATTTTTTTTATATAACAGCCTCTGAGTGGCACATATCCCTATAGGCATAGACCTTTACTGTGTTTTTGGTCTGAGAAAATAATAAGGAAATAATCAAAATTATCTTTTTAATATGCTGAATATTTTAAGAAAACTTAATATACTTACACAATGTCTGCTTTATTTGGAAATACTGCAACAACCTCACACACTGGCTCCCAGCATTATAGAAGAAAATAATAAATGGGAGTGACCACCAGTAAATTTCTCACAAATACTGAGAAAAGTAGTGAACTACTCATACTAATTTACCTTCAGGGACAGTTGAGCATGCTCATACGTAGAGGCAGATTTTTTTGTAGAGGCAGTTCATCCACAATTATTAAATGCATAAAATATAAAAAAATGAACAAAGGATTAGCTGACATGCCTAAAATCAAAGTAAAAAATAAGATAAAAAATACTTCAACAATGTCATTA
The DNA here is from genome assembly GCA_036984385.1 of Crenuchus spilurus. Taxonomy (NCBI): domain Eukaryota; kingdom Metazoa; phylum Chordata; class Actinopteri; order Characiformes; family Crenuchidae; genus Crenuchus; species Crenuchus spilurus. The sequence continues at coordinate 7,603 of BRDA01069108.1, forward strand.
TTGCCAGACATTTCTGCATGCTTTTTCTATTGAACCAGCATATTACAGTTTGTTTGCTGCCCCAATCCACCTATGAAGTATAAAAAAAACACACCAGTTTTGAGTTTGCTGTTCTCAAGTAGCATTGCCTGATGTGAACCATGCCTTGCACAAAAGAGCAAGAAGGTCTCAGTAGACCTATGTTCAAGAATTGTTGACTTGCATGAACCTGGAAAGGGTTACAAAAGTATCTCTAAAAGCCTTGATGTTCATATGTCCATGATAAGACAGATTGTCTACTATTGGAGAAAGATCAGCACTGTTTCTACTCTCCCTAGGTGTGGTTGTCCTGTAAAAATGACTGCAAGAGCACAGCGCAGAATGCTCAATGAGGTGAAGAAGAACTTTTGTACTGCTGTACAAAATTAACATTGCTACACGTTTGAAGTTTGCAAAAGAGCACCTGGATGTTCCACAGCACTACTGGCAAAATAATCTGTGGACAGATTAAACCAAAACCAAGTTGTTTGGAAAGAACACACAACACTGTGTGGAGAAAAAAAGGCACAGCACACCAACATCAAACCTCATCCCAACTGTGAAATATGGTGGAGGGTGCATCATGGTTTGGGGCTACTTTGCTGCCTCAGGGCCTGGACAAATTGCTGTTATCAATGGAAAAATGAATTCCCAAGTTTATTTAAAGACATTTAGCAGGAATATTTATATATAATATAACAGGACAATGACCCAAAACATAGAAGTAAATCAACAACAGAATGGCTTCAACAGAAGAAAATACATCTTCTGGAGTGTCCCAGTCAGAGTACTGACCTCAAACTGATTGCTTGCTGTGGTGTGACCTCAAAAGAGTGATTCACACCAGATCCATCCCAAGAATATTGCTGAATTGAAACAGTTTTGTAAAGAAAAATGGTCCAAAATTTGTCCTGAACATTGTGCAGATCTGATCTATAACTACAGGAAAGGTTTGGTTGAATTATTGCTACCAAAGAAGGGTCAACCAGTTATTAAATCCAAAGGTTCACATACTTTTCTCACCCTGTACTGTGAATGTTTACATGTGTTCAATAAAAACATGAAAACATAATGTTTGTGCGGTATTAATTTAACAAGACTGTGTTTGTCTATTGTTGTGACTTGAAGAAGACGAAGATCAGAACGTATTTAATGACCAATTTATGCAGAAATCCAAGTAATCCAAAAGGGTTCATGTACTTTTTCTTACAACGGTATACTTGTAGCTTAAAAAGATTCAACACTCACTAGAAGCCTGATGGCTTGATGGTGGGCCATTATGAATCCCTGAAAACTGGTGCAGCTCTTTCAATTTTAATGAAGAGCCACTGCAAGTCCATAATTAACAGCTTGATTTCTTTTCTGGTAAAGTTTTAGAATTTACTCAGGATGGACTTGATTGTGGTCGGTCTCCTGTTGTCATTCTGCAAAACAGATACCAATCTGAAAACAAATAATGAGATAAAAATGCACTCAAACACCATATAACAACATGGAAAGTATAATCTGAAGACTCATGTACATTACAATAAAAAACATTGAAAAAAGGGAGGTGTGGGGGGTTGACTACCAATAAGTTCAAGATACTCTTGGAGTATTTTATCTGTAAATGCTTTTAGCATTTAATGTAATTATCTAAGCTTAATTTAATATTAAATGTGTATTAAAAAGGTAATTGCCATACGCTGTTGGAAAAGAAAAACTTCTTAACATATTGGCTTGTCCCCAAGTAAGGCAAATGTAAAATTTTCCTATTGCTTGACTCTGGCCTTGCAATTGATACATGAGCATTTACCTTAATGCCCAATCTAACTTCTAACTTCTTTTCCAGAAAAGTTGGGACAAGTCCAAAATACGCAAGTACCATCCATACTTCCACCTATGGCCAATGACTCTATTATATGCCTTTTCTCAAATTCCACTAATTCAACAGGTTGTGAAGAGTTTGAAGGAGCAAATGTTTGAACTAATTCTTATAGTTCCTCACTGGTCCTCTCACACGTGGTTTCCAAATCTGATGTCTCTGATGGCCACACCATGGGTTCTATTGCTTCAGGCAGACCTGTCACAAGCAGCAGGAGAGACATTTCATTGTGTCCCAGAGATATGGAAGTTGGTAGCTTGGTGCCTAAACAGCTTTGTCTTCTAAAAGATGGGCTTCCTTCATCAGTACTAGAGACAAGTGCCAGAGCTACTAGAACCGGAGCACTTTATGCATAGAAATGGAAAAGGCTTGACTGTTGGAGCAAGAAGGGTAATGAGGACCTGAGAGAATGTGGCATATGAGTTATTTTATTCTTATTGCTCAGTCTTTTTGACAATGTGTGTTCACTTCAAAAGCATTCTTAGTCACAATCTCCACATGCCATCCTAACATACTCTATAAGGAGTCATCCCTTGGCTGCTTAGTTCATGAAGAATAACCACCATTTACATCCTCTTAACTGATGTATTATACTGAGATGGGCTCTATATTTGGTTGTAGATGCTCTGTCTGTTCCACCTTCTGAACCTCTTGATGTTTCTGTTGAAAGAGTTGGTAATCTGACAGTGTTGCATGTCCATAAATCATGGCTAGAATTTTCAGTGCACATACAACACATCACATTATGATCCAGTAAAGTGTATCTACCCAGGATTACTAGATCAAGCTTTAAATCTGAGGTGATTGACTTAACTGACTTCTCATTTGACCATTTTTACCTGGTACCTGATGACATGGAATGTGAGCAAGTGTTCATTTTCTTTGGCAAGAACGTTGGTGAAAATGTTGTCCAGAGAAGGGTTGTCTAATTGACGTTAAGGCAATGTCTTTATCTTTTATATATGAGGGGTCCCCCTGAAGGTCTAAGGAAGGTACATAATGAGAGTCTAAAGCCGTCTCTACCAGAGGTAACTCAAAATTGTGGGCTCACATTGGAGAACAGATGAAGCAGCATCATGAAGCCATTGTGAGATATTATTCTTTTAATATGACAGTCAATCTTTTTATTGAACTGTTCAACAACACTGTCTGCTGAATGGCATACTGAAGTATGAAGATGAACAATACTCTTGTCCTTCAAAAAAGATGAACTGTTGGCCATTGTCTGCGACCAATTCTCCTGAATTACCAAGGCAGCTGAAGATGCTACAGAGGAACTCAGCCACTCTTACAGCTGTCACATATGATTTCTGGCCATTTAGAGTGGTAGTTCATAACATTAACTACATGCACGCAAGCCTATATGGCTGTGTCAAATGAACCAACAATGCTTTGTGTCCATCTCTGGACTGATCTAAACTCCTAAATATCTTCCTCAGGGCTTGCCAGTCATATTGGTGGAGAATAAAGGCATTACCACTTTGTGTGCAGGTCTTCTGATTGGGTATTAAGTGAGGCAGATGAGATGACCACAGCACAGGCGTGGGCAGCCCTAAGACATACTATATTTACTGCTGACCAGCAAAAAAATATTTATATTCCCTCATTAAAGACAAGAAAAGAGTGTCTAAAGAGTGTGCCAAAAATAAAGAACACTACTTACCCTCACCACCAGCCCTTCTGGATCAGCTGGGCAGTTTGCATCAATGAGCCTCAATAGCTCAACACAGTGGAGTTGGTATGCAAGCTACTGGTGGTGCCACATGATCTGCGATGGGAGGAATGGAGACATCCCACTCCAGTATTATGCTGATGAAAGAGGTTCCCCGGAATGAGACTCACACCTCTGGACTGCACCTACTCCAGCCCAGATTTCTGCTTTGGAGACTTCACCAGATGCTGAGGAGGAAGTGAAAAAGGAGCTTGAGCAGTGGATGAGCGAAAGAGCTGAGCCTCCACCTGCCACCAAGTGGATGGAAGAGCTGGTGGTGGCCAATACAGCAGCAGTGGGAATACTGAGGCCAGGTGACAACCCAACAGCAGCTCTTCTGTCTCTCCCCCTCCATAATCATGGTGGCTCCTAACACTCTGGAGACTGGTTTTAAGTTTTCTACCACCACAGTGCACAGTCACTCATGAGAGAGGTTATATGTGGTGTATATGGCCCCTCACCCATAGCTGCTAAAGAAAAGCAGCACATTGGGGAAGTAGCCCTTGAGGACTTTAATAGAACTCTGAAAATGAATGTTTTGTTCACTTTCAGGGTTGTTCCCTTTCTTGGTTGTTCTCACAATGTTTGAATAAAGCTCACGTGGGTTTGCTCATGCCTGTGTCTGTCTCTAGGCTGAGCTAAACACCTGGTCCTTGTGACCATACCCCAGAGTGAGTGGCTTACAAATACCCTCAGTTTGCTCCAGGGTGATTTTGGAAATGCCACAGTTGGAGAGGAGCGGCATAAGTCCCTGCAGTTTTATCTGACTTTTGGCAGAAATCACATGCAGACGCTGGGGTGAAACAGTACAGATCATGTAACTGTTGTTTGGTCGGCACAATTCCTTGATGACTCTCATGTTTATGCAACTAGCATATGACTTAAAGCCACTGATACAACCAAATATAGGCCTTTGAACATCAAGTGATCCTTTTCACACAGTTCATGCCTAATTTTGAAGGAAGGCAGTAGCTGAAAGCTTGCAGCTTGATTTGACGCAGGTTATCTCTTGGTGAGCTTGCACATAAAGCACTTTTCAAGACAAGAATTGACTTTAACATTCACATGGCGAAAATGCAGTGTGTGCTGTGGGAAGTAGAACAATCAACTATGCTTTTTAATTTTTGCCAATTTTCTCCCTTTCCCAGTGTGGTAGTCGCCAATTAACCCAACCCATTAGGGCCTCTCCCCATCACTTTGCACTGTTCCTGATACAGCCACCGCCTCTTTTCAAACTACCGCTTGATACACCATCACTGGGGAGCCAACATGCTCAGAGGAAAGTGCAGGGTCTCTAGTTTCGATTGGACCAATCAGTAGACGCCCAAGTGGACATTGCAATGTGTGAGTGATAGGAAGAGTGAGAGTGCCATATACCCGCCCAGAGAGAAAATGGCCAATTTTGCTCTCTGTGGGCCCCGACTGTTGATGGCAAACATCAAGACTGGGATTCAAACTTGCAATCCTCTGGTCATAGTGTCAGCACCTTAGCCCACAGAGCCACTAGAGACCCCATGCTTCAGCATCTTAATCAGAAGTGGAAGTAACTGGTAAAGGTAAATCTGACATTCCACAATGTGTTTCCTTGATAGATAACCACATACATAAAAGGCTTACTAATGAGGAGTGCACATCCCTGCATAATCCCATCAAGTTTATAAGTGCTTGGTGATCTGTGCAACTTGAACTTTCTTCCCTACAAGCATGTGTTTTATTACTCCTCAGCCCAAACACAGGCAAGAGCCTCCCTCTCCAGAATTGAGTACTTTCTTTCAGCTAAAGACAGTCCTTGAAGCAAAGGCCACATCATATTTTTCAGGCTGTGATTATTATAGCACTGCACCTAGACCATAAACTGAAGCATCTGCGGACACAATCACTACCAATTGAGGATTAAACAAAGTAACTGATGGGCCTTCCACCAGTTGTTTACATATGTGAAGCATTGCTAGAAGAATCCTGAGGCAAGCAAGCACACAATCATTTAACCAGGGTGGTATAATTGAATTTATAATACCAAGACAACATACCAAGGAATGAATGGAGGCTAGCTGAAATGCCTGGTGTGGGAGCTTGTGTTATTGCTTGTAGGAGTGTCCAAGAAAGGGGTGATGGAAGGTGCAGTGCTGAAGTCATTAAGGTGCTGTAACACACTCTTCAGAGCAACATCTTATTCCTGGTAAGTACATCCAAAGCTGATGTGGCAGATGTCAGTCCATAAGGGACCCTGCAAAAAATGGAAAAGCTCATCATGGGTAATGAAGACTAAGGTCACAGCTCTGTGTGTGAAGTAAAACTTGATAATAGACACTTTCAAAGTCAGTGGAGGAGAAAACAGTGGCACCCACTAGTGAGTAAAAAAAGTTATGTAGGAGGTGGTGGCTGGCAACAAAAATTACTTTGTAAAACTCATTGAGGTCTACACACATTCTGATTTATCCAGCTTTCGTTTGCATTGCTCCAATAGGTGAAGTCCAGGGTGAGGCATTGACCTCAATGATACCAGTGGTAAGAAGATGTTGTATGTCCTCTGAGACAGCACATTACACGGAGAAGGAAGTAAATCAGTTTCTAAAGTACAGCAGATGATACAGCAGGGGGTGAACTTTTTCATTTGATGCATAAACTTTTCAAACAGCCCACAGCAGGGGAGGCAGGAGTCGTGGTATCAGCATCAATTGCCAGCTTTATAGACTCATGTGCTTTTTTCTGTTTGAATGACCAGTACACATTTAACTTTCTTCAACCTATCGCTTTCTTGGACTAAAAGTGTGTATTCATGGAGTTCAGTTTCTCTAATAGTACCTGCCTTTTCAGAATGTCACACCTGTATAAAAGACTGTTTTGTTACAGTTTCTACATACTGCTTTGATTGCTGGACAGTGTTTTTGTATTGGCTAAGTGGAAGCATATGTGTGGCTTAGCAGAAGAAAACTTTGAATTTGTGGTCACACCAGAGCAGTGAAACTGCACTTGTTTTTTGTCTTCTGTTGGACATGCACAGCTATCCTTCCTTTACTCCGATTCAGAGTAACTATTGTAATGGCTTTGGTCAGTTTGACGTTTGGTTTGAGAAGCAGTTTCTTTCATATACAGTGGAACCTCTGTTATTGTTTGCCCTGGTTATTGTACAATTCGGTTATTGTCTACTTTTTTAGGGAAATTTTATCCTAGTTTTCATCCACATGGTTTTTGTTGGTGTGCCCACGTGACCTGCTACTAATTTCGGGGAAACAAATAATTTACCCATGTGTTTGGGGGCATTCTGGTTTTGTTTTTTGTTATTTCTCATTGTTAACTCTCAAAACAAACTAAAACACATCACACTAAAGCGATTGTGTGCAGCGCTTCCACCTGTAAATGGTTATAAAAACAAATAGTGGCTGAGAACCCCAAGCACGGGTGTACAAAATACAGGCAAGCTCTAAACCAGGGCGTAAACCCATAAGAGTGATGTTATCTACTGTATTTCTTTAGTCTTTTGTATGCATTTCTCATTGTTTTCTGTATGAAAAACTATAGTTATTTTATATAAAATGTTTTGTTCATAATTTGGAGTGTTTGGAATGGATTAATTGGACTTACATTATTTCTTATAGGAAATATTGTTTCAGTTATTGTCTGTTTCAGTTAACATCAGGCAATTAGTTCAGGTTAATACCAAACACCGAGGTTCCACTGTTCTTTGTGTGTCAGAAACACACTCAGTGAAGTTATATGATGAAGCAAATTGTCTTAATGCAGAAACATGGACTCCTGAACACATGCTTATATGATTTAATGCTCTGGAAGGTTGTAGAAAGCAGTGTGGTCCTTTCTCTTCTCTGGCCAAGCATCTCCAGTAGCACCCACAACAGGAAAGTAATTGTGGAACATCCTGATCCATGTCGCCAAAGGGAATGACAAGTTCCTCAGGGCAAAGTAAAAATAAATTCAGATAAGGAGCATTTGGTGTTGCCATTTTAAGTTAGATGAATGCAAATTTCCTTGTCACCCATTTCTTACAATTAAATTACTAGATGCCTTAAGATTACTTTAATGACAACTACATTTCTCACACCTGTCTGCCTGGGACTTCTTCACCATTTGTACACTTCATAACCTACAGTCTAGCATCACCTAGTGGTGAGGATTAATAGGCCTAATAATAATGTGCAGACAACAATCTTATTAAAAAACTTACAGACATTTCTATGAAATTATACTTGGTTGTATTTTGGTTGTTTTTTTTTATATATTTTGTATATAAAAAATTACTCCAATCATAACAGTTGATATAACATTATCAACAGTGTCTAACAATAAAACAGTCATAGCTAATATATACTTTATTATCCTATTGGTCAATATGAATATTCCACACAATATAAAGTGCAAATTATGTTTTCAAATTATAAACAAATATAATTATACATTCATGGTAAACAAATTAAAAAATTAGTACTAAAAATAGCATATGCCCTTAGAAATAAAGTTTGGTTTGTTTGGTTCACTATACATTTTAAAAATGGTTCTTCAAGGGATCGTTGCTATTGTTATGTTACAGATGTTATTTTATATAGAACCCTTTTACAGTGTACAAATGTTTTAAAAATAGATTTATATGTTTCAATGACATTTATATAATGTAAATGTAAATGCTGTGTACTAATTTAAGGCCTTTGTTTAGAAACTATTTCTCTCCACATATACCAGTTTGTCTTTGCTCTCCACACCTCTTGGAGCTCTCTTCAGGCCTCTTAATAATGATTGACTTTGCTGGACTTAAGGTCACATGAACTCATGGGACTATAGCCAGACGTGAGCTTTGCTGTGAAAGGCCTCCTGCATAACTGCTTACAGGTAAGCATATCAAATATATTGCCACCTTTACAATTTTCATCTGCAGCTGACAGCCATGTGTGTACCTTTTTGTACCTGTGGAATTTCACACCTCTCAGCCCCAAGGTGTCAAAAATGACACTCCCATGCATTCACGCGTCTACTATGGATTGGGCATCAGATTTAAAAGTAGACTGGGTACGTGTCAGACAAGTGACAAAAATAACAAACTCAAAATCAATTGATGATAAATCTCAATCCACTTAAATAAGAAATATATACCTTTTCCACAATTGGGGAATTTGATCAACTGAGAATAACTAACTTAAGTTTATGAATAGACTTGATGATAAGTTAATAATTCATTGGTTAGTGTTACAGTTATTACTGAACATCCTCAAGAGAAGGATTAGAAGTACTGACAAATGAGAAATGAACTTTTCTCAAACAACCTCAGACTACAATTCAGAATATGATTTATTTACATTGATATAAGTAAAAAAATTTAAAGGGAAAATAAAAGGAATATAAAAAATATGAGGATCTTGTCTGTACCTCAAATACAGTATATCACACTGACAATTCACCACGATTAAGCTACAAAAAACAACCACATCATTACAATATTGTGCCATATCATACCTACTATGACAGCTTAAGTGTGATATGTGTTTATGCCATTCCAGATTCAGGGACAATCTTTGTACTATGTTGCCTAGGGTTCCCAAGAGACAGGGGCTCCAGATAAAATGACTGTATGTCATATAAACTAATTTCAAAATAATATACCTTTTACAGCTGGAATTTGTTAGGGATTATTTTCATTAATGCCTATTTTCATTAATTAATGGATATTGTTTCATTTTAGTGCACAATATATAAATTATATGTTGTGATGACACTACAGACTACTATTGGCACTATTAACAAGGTAGTTAGACAATAGAAAGACTTTCAATAAGTGATTTTTAATAATAAAACCCCAAAAATGCCAGAATGCACAACCTCAAATCAGAAAAAGTTGGGACAGTATTGAAAATGCAAAAAAAAAAAAAAAAGCAGTTTCCTATATTTACTTTGACGTCTATTTTACTGCTGTCAGAATGATTCCAATATGTTTTGTTATTTAATTTGCTAACATACATTCATTCTTGCATTTCAGGCCTGTAACATGCTATAAAAAAGAAGTTGATATAGGTGGATTTAGGGCTAGTAATGAAATTATATATATATATATATATATATATATATATATATATATATCCAGTAAAGAAACTTAGTTGCAAATGGTTCCTCCAGCTTTGTTGATTAGTGCCACTTATTTTCCAGCGTTTTTTACTTTTTTGAGAAGTGTTGTTGCCATCAAGTTCTATATAAGTTAATTTTTTCATGAAATTGTAAAATGCTCCACTTTCAGCATCTGATTTGTTTTCTGTGTTCTATTGTGAATAAAATATGGGTCTGACATTTGCAAATCATTTTGTTTTGTATTTATTTACATTTTACACAGTGTCCCAACTTTTTTAGAATTGGGGTTGTATACAGTTAGAGCAGCATATAGGCCTACTGCCTTAAAGATGACATATTTTACTGTGACACCCATGCCTTTTAAAAGAAAAAACAGTGCAAAACCACATGCTGCACACATGAAAATATGGCTGTGGAAGAATGGAGCAGCCTGCAGTCCTGAGCTGTCCGCAATAAAGAATCTGTGTTGAATTTTGCAACAAAAAAGTGTCAATGACAAAGAATGGGACAAAAATAATATCTGAAACACAGTCACCTGCTATCCTCAGTAGAAAAAGTTATTTAAAGTATTGTGAGAAGGAATGACAACATTACAATGTGGTACATGCAGTGGCGTGCACAGACATTTTGGGGGGCAAGTGCTCAGGGGGGAAAAAGGGCACTTTTTAGCACACATGGAACACTTACATTACACGCACATGAGACATTTTACTGCACAACAAAATTATTTCACGTTGGGCTTAGAGTAGAGGTCTGCGGGACTCGTTACAATATCTTGCGGCGCGGGACCACAATTAATCGTCTATTGCGGGAGCGGTCGGTCAGTCAGTCAGTCATCGCGGGAGCAGGATGAGACATTCATGTCGAAAAATCCCGCAAATTAATAAATAGTCTAGAAAATGATGAGAATCATGCAGCTAATCAGTCAGTAAGACAGTCAAAATACTGGCGGAGCGTCACGTGAACAGACGTTCAGTCTCTCTCTCGCTCACTCTCTCTCTCTCTCTCTCTCTCACACACACACACACACACACACAGATGCACACGGGCTCTCTCTGCCCTAATAATTAGGCCAAGATTTTAAAAATTAGATTTGATTGGCCATGTCGAGGGTGACGTCATCACCCAGAAGCACTTGCGGGAAGTACACGGTTTAAAAACTGTTATAAATTGTTCATATCAGTTATTTTATGCAGTTGTGTTGTGCTGGCTTAGTGTTTTATTAAAGTAGTCATCATCCTGTGTTGGTAGATGTAATTTGTTTACGTGAGTAACTTACCGTCTGTGAGATGTGCAGTAATACTGATCTCATCAGCAGCTCCGAGTGTGTTACATGTGTGTATCTGGTTTTTAAGCAAAGTGTTCTCCAGTAAAGAATAATGAGACTGTTTGTATTATACTGGATTTGCTGAATTACCTCTTATCTACCAGCACAATATGTAAGTAAGTTCTAAACTCTGTATAGTTAATCAGATTGATGTGGGGATTGGGGGGCAGTACTAGGGCGGGGCTACGGAAAAGTAATTCCGGGTCTTTTCTCAATATCTCTGGGTCTTTTCTCAATATCTCTGGATCTTACATCCAACCCAGAATCGATCCAGCAACATCCGCTCCCGTCCTTCTGTCTCTCTGAACGAGACTGCTTGCGCACCCCACACACACTGGAGGACAAACTAAACTCAACTCGCGCGCGCCGAACGAAACGACCCCCGTGAAGACTGCGGAAAAAAAGAAGAAAAAACGAAGTTTCAAAAGGGCACTTTTGTTGATAAAGGGCAGAGTTGGATGTCTATTTCTGCATGCCTATGGGTATATGCTTTATTATCCCAACATTTTGGAACATATTGCAGGCATATTGTTTTTCTATTTAGTATGTTTTGTTTTGATAGTATTAGTCATCTTATTTTTAGTTTTTAAAAACACACAACACACTATGTTCTCTGACAGAACATTGTGGCCTTGGTGGAATTTTAACTTATATAGAGATCTGACCACAAGCACAAAGGCTTATATAACCTAGAATAAGTAGCAGGTGTTTTCTCTGCATTAAAGACAAAATAAATCTTTACTGTACTTGAATATTTATATTCTTAATTTTTTAAGAGTTTTCATTGTAATAATTATATATGAAAAAAGTTGTACAATCTTTAGTTTTGAACCTCCACTTGTCAAATAGGAAATCATGGAGTTTTCTTTGCACACATCTATCTCACTGCTCCACTATGACTGGCTGTAAATCATGTATATAAATGCTTTTAAAGTTTGTGAATTTTTATGTTTCCTACTTTGAAAGTTTTACTAAACACATCTGGAAACATTGTAGTTCACACTACGGTAGTTCAGACTAATGTGGATCAGACTTCTGTACCAACAAGGTAGGAGGACAGCTTTGGGAAACAGTCATAGTTCAGATGGTGGTTGAATGATACATTGTACAATATTAGTTTAATGCTAACCTCTGATGATGTTTGGGAAATCGCCCCTGAATGACAAAACTCAAAACTGTTAAACTGATGATAACTAATGTGGTCTAATGGAAGTGTTGATATTCAACCATGAAGTATATTTCATATTTTCATGGCACTATTAGTGATTATGAACATGAGACATTAAACACTTTACTGCTTTCACTGATAATAAAATAGCTTTTAGAATTTACATGTATCTGTTACTGTGGTTATGTGGGCATGATCCTATTGTCCACAAAAGCCCAAAGTACAATTTGAGTCATAAAAGGGAGGTTTTGAAGAATACGTGATGTGCAGTTTCAACATTATTCTTGAAAACATTCATATCTTAAACCAAACGATTATGTGTGTGTGTGTGTGTGTGTGTGTGTGTGTGTGTGAGAGAGAGAGAGAGAGAGAGAGAGAGAGAGAGAGAGAGAGAGAATCAGTATGAATGACACTTGTAGGAGAGTCACTTGATGTTTTGTATTAAAGTGGTCTGTGGTAAACTCCCGTAACGGCTCAGTTGTCCGGTAAACAGTGACTAAACATGCCGTCATGAGTGCAGCCGCCGCCGACGCCAACTGTTGGCTAATGCAGGGCGCTCCCCTCCCCCTCTCGGGTCTTGCTGTGGAGAGCTGGCGGAACGCGGTCAGCCGCCTCGGCATGGAAGTGATTTTCAGAAAGCTGAGCGAGGGCGAGGGGGACTGACGTGTTCTTAATGCAAGATAGGCTGAAGGCAGCCCTGGAGACTCGGCGGGGATTAAAGAGATATACTTCTGGTGATTGGGCGGAAGCTACGACCACGAAAACACGTTAGCACAACTGTCAAACTTAAGCAATTTAACTGCTTTATTTTTATACATACATGTAACCCTCGCAAACAGTTCACTGTTAAAACTATAGCTGGTCATTTTTCAGCTGAAGGAGACATAAACAGTGTGTAAAAAACATGTCATCTGCGAGTTTAAAAACACCCCTTACACCTGAATGTGACACGTGCACATGTGGATTATGGTAAAGGATGTTTTGATGTGACGAGGCAAATGACGTAGGAGGCCAACACTTAACACATTAAGATTCATGTTCAGAGGCAAAATACTTTCATTGTGGTTGGATCAAACTTATCAACAACATCAGCAGTGTGAGGAAGTCTGGCGATAACGCCATCGCTGGTCTGGCGCTGATGGCTCATTTGGGCTCCTCTAATCAGTCCTACATACTGACAGAGCAGCACACAGCAGTCTTTTAATCACAGTTATTCAGCTGCTCTTAAACCTCAGACCTGACGATTCAGGGACGAAGCGCGTTCAGATCCACACACACACACACACACACACACACGGTCAGCTGCCTTTGTGCTCTGCTAGTCTACATTAACCGGAAGGCTGTATTAAATGCTGGATTAACGTTGCCTAAACGCGGTAGTAGAGGACGGCGCGCGGCCGTGTGCGTGCAGCTGGCCGTGGGCAGGGCGCGCGCTCCCCCTCGCGCTGCGCCGCCGCGTTATTTTCCAGCTCGGAGCCTCCAAACCGCGCGGCTCGATCGATTCGCATTGATTGTCCCTGACGAGCTGCTCCACTTTCTAGCCAATGTCAGCCCGTCTGCGAGCGGGAAGGAGAGAAATGAAGGAAAATCTCTGCCGCCCTGGCGGTGTCATTTCCACACACTCCGCTTGGCCGCCTGCCAGCGCGAGGGCTACTACGAAGAGGTGGAGTGGAGTCTGGCCGGACACGGAGGACCATTCAGAAGAGCTCGTTTACTACTGCAATAACACGATCAGCCAGACCAGCCTAGGCCTTTTACATCAAACAATACATATTACAACAAAGCTTCAACTGCTGGCTGCAGTTACATCCGTATATTGTCAATATTTGGACAATAGATTAGTGTTAGTATATACCATTAGAGGCTATTAATTACTAATAATTATACTACTGTCCTCTAGTATTTACATCTATCTATCTATCTATCTATCTATCTATCTATCTATCTATCTATCTATCTATCTATCTATCTATCTATCTATCCTGTTCTGAAATAGACAGACAGATATATACATAGTGTTACATAAGGGAGTAAATGGCTGTACCTAAATAAGAATGTATACTTAATATACATAAACGTATATTTTTATATATGATTATACTGTACTCTCTCTCTCTCTCTCTCTCTCTCTCTATATATATATATATATATATATATATATATATATATATATATATATATATATATATATATGCGTACTTAAATTTAATAATTACATTTCTAAATGTCTTAATTTTATGCATTAGTTTGTTTAATTTTACAGTGGTTATCACCCACGTGATTCCAATATCACTATGTAGGCTACATCCATAGACAAGTATATTTAAATGATAAACTGCATATCTAACTGCTTTCCTTCAAGAAAAAAAAGAAGAAAATCCCTCTGCCCGTTTCCCAGCCCAGCCCTCCCTCCACACACTCACCACGTGCATCTCTCTGACATTGTTTGACTGTAAGCATGAATGTGTTAAAAGAAAGTTCACTCTTAAAGAGGTATGACGACATATCAACTTCAGCTCATAGAGGAGAAATAAAAAATCAATCCGGGGCTGTGGGAGAGCGCGAGGAGCACGGAGACTCCTCATTCCACACACACACACACAGCTCACACACTCTCCAGCGTGTGCTCACCGACAAAAGAGATTTGGGATGAAATAAACGTGTGTTTTGATGTGTTTATTGCTTGTTTGTTTCACCCCCCACCCCCCCGGTGATGCCTTTGTGGCCGCTCGAGCGCTCCCGCCCGCCTCCTCGCTGTGGCGGAAAGTCCAGTTCGGCTTTTCCGCGGAGCTCCAAAAATCTATGAAATGTGTTTGCATGTTCGCCTCGCCGAGCGGGGCTGTAGAGAGGTGGGAGCGCGCGAGCAGCGAGAAGCTCGGGAGGAGAAACCCGCACGCTCAGCCGCCGAGGAGGAGAAAAACACACACACACACAGGCTCGCGCGCACACGCCCCACACACACACATACACGCACAAAAGTACTCCTCGACCGCGCTGCTTCATCACGCTCTCTCTCTCCCCGCGCGTCTCGACTCGAGGGATCCTCTCTTAATCTCTCTCTCTCACACTCCCTCTCTCTCTCTTCGCTGCACTCGCTCTTCTGGACGGAGCTCGGCTCGGACACACTCGCTCCGGCCTGTCTCGGTAGGTGTGAAACACACAGCATATGCAGATACGTGTGTGTGTATGTGTGTGGTGTGAGTGCGGGGAATCATACTTTGTTGAAGTCTGCTCAAAGTTGGTCTGTCATCTCCCTAACGATCGAGGCGTGTGTGTGTCTGGCTCTGTGTGTGTGTGTGTACGCGAGACATGGTAGCCGTACTGCTGCTGCAGACCGTGGGCTGGCACCGCGCGCACACACTGGTCTCAGATCACTGACTCTAGACAAAAAAGGTATTTCGGTCCGTGTTGATGTGAGTACATTTATGTGTGTTTTTGCTTCGCTGATGGCTGATGATCGGGGCTCTACCTGCTGTGTCTGGGCTCGCGTGCTAAGAAAGGGAAGGAACGTCGCGTTGAAAGTGATTTCTGCTCTTTACGCTTCTTTATCACACACGTGTTGGGTGAGTGAGAGGCTCGGGCTGGTCGTGAGCTGTAGTGAAAGCTGGAGTTTATATGATATTTGTGTATATTTCATACAAAGACAGAAGCGTAGAGCTAACTCTCGTGAAGCGTTTATTTGCCAGTGCGCGAGCCTGGACACCGATGACGTTTGCAGTAGTAGCTCGTGCATGTAAGGACAGGTGGTGCTGGGTACTGAGCTAGGTGTGTGTGTGTTTGTATGTGTGTGTGTGTGTGTGTGTTAGGGGATCACTTTAAAGCACACAGCACCTGTGCGCCTCAGCCTTAACGACCCTGCAGGTAAGACTGGACACGACATTTGCTGGGCAGGTGTGTATGTATGTGTGTGAGTGTTGTGCGGATGTAACGCGCACGGGACGCACAGATTTAGACCGCTGTTCTAATCCGTGCCATTTAACTCGTGTACGCAACTTTGTCGCTCACGCGCGCACTTGGACAAGTTTGGGGCTTATTTTGAACTTACGGCCGCCGTAAGTTGTGTGTGTGTGAGTGTGTGTGTGCGCGCGCGTGCGCGTGGGAGAGCGAGAGAGAAAGTCCTCAGGCCGGAGACGTGGAATGCCTGTCAGCGGCGGTGTCCGCAGGGTCTCACGCGCAGCTTTTTGTGTGCGCGTGAATGCGCGTCTGCGTGTGCGCGTGTTTGTGAGTGTGAAATTGAGAGTGTGAGGGAGTGAGAGGACGAGGAGGAGGAGGGGGGAGATGTGTGCGCGCGCGCTCCCGCGCCTCTTTAGGCCAGTGCTGCGTTAGTCCGCATTACCTGGACTAATAAATATCCGCCCGCGTGACGTCTCGAGCCAACGTCAAGCTGCCCCCCTCCTTCCTCCTCCGCCTCCTAATGTGGTCAGCCTTCCAGGCACGAGGGTTTTCTCAAGACTGAGCTTGCATGAGTAGCCTACACATTTATTTTTTGGGAGGGGGTTTACTTTTATTTCGCACGCGAGTTAAATGGCACTGTTTAGGCGCAGCGTTGTCGTATTAAATCAGAAACTGATAACAGCACAGAACTAAACAATTGATTGTGTGTCAGACTGTAACAGCTGCTCTCTGTGTGTGTGTGTGTGAGTGTGCGTGTGCGCGCGGAGGTGCTCGTGGTGTGTGTATTGCTGTGTTTGGGAGAGTTGGTGCTTGTTGTGCAGAGCAGCAGCAATTAGAGCGCGCGCTCCCCTCCAGGGAGGAAGCACGAGCTCCGTTAGCGAGCAGCTTCTCCTGCCGGGCTGAGCGCAGGGCGCGAGAGCAGCTCCGGTAAACAAGGACTGAATCACTGTAATACTGAGCAAAGAGGGCTTATTGTCTTCTTGTGTAGATGTTATAAACATGTAATAACGCAGCTAATATGCTTACTTATCATAATAACTAGGCAATGCAACTATTATATGCATTTCACCATGGAGGACTACAGAACCTTACTGTAAACAAGACACATATCAGTGTAACTATGAGCAAAGGGGGATTATTGTCTTTTTGTGCACATGTTGTAAGAATGTAATAACAAAATTAATGTAATTACTACTCATAGTAACTGTAATACTGTAATACAACTAGTATTCTGTGTAGATTAATGGAAGACTATACAGACACATTGAGTTTCACATCTATCTATCTATCTATCTATCTATCTATCTATCTATCTATCTATCTATCTATCTATCTATCTATCTATCTATCTACTTAATATTCAGTTCAGTTCTTCTAACTTACTCAGTCAATAATAATAATAAGTTATAAATGATAAGTGTGTAAGTTAACTGAGTGACTTGTAAGTGGTTTAAATACACAAAGCTCGGGTTAGTTCTGCCTTTGTTTGGAGGCACCATTCCAAACCAGCTCCGCTGGGAATGGCCTGAGGGGGTCATGACATAATGACCTGTTATATGACTACTTCAGCCCTTTTCACCTGGTTCAGCTTAGTCTTAGATAACGCCTACTTCTCTTCTTCTACAAAACATATATAGCCTATTCACAATACTCTTAAAATTAGAGCTATATTGTATTTACTAGTTTAATGGAGTGAGTAGCTTGCTTACTTAAATAGCAGGCTTAATACTCAGTAATTATCTCTAATCTCTTAAACTCTGTGGCTTTTAACACAGAATAAGAAGTAATATGCAGTAATTGCTGGGAAACAAATGTAAACTGGCTGAGTTATTCTTCAGTTATTGGAGATCAAGAGGTAAAGACTTAATTACTTAATATGAAGACTCAGCTACTAAATTTCATGAGTTGTAACTAATACTTTCTACAGTTATTTAATATCTGATATGAAGCTAATACGTAAATAATGCAGTTTTGAGACAGAGTAAGTGAAGTGTGGACCAGAACACAGGCACCTTAGAGTTTATTCCTTAGGTCAGAACAGATGTTACATCACTTACAGACTGATTCAAGTGATGAGCACAGAGAGCCTTTTAAAGCTTCTTATATTTGGCCATTTTAGTAGATTACAAGGCAATATAACTTGACAGTGATAGTATTATTTGATAGTATTTGTTAAACTGTTAATAAGTTAAAGATAATAACCTGTAATATTCTATGAGAAAAAGATGAAGAGAGAAATATAATAGAGCTTTCACTATTTCGCTCCCATAGTCCATATGCACTCACTGTCATTATGATCTGTGATTGAGCATGTACTTAGGAGTCAGAACTGTATCACAGAATAGCATGTATGCAGCATATTTCATTATGAAGAGGAATGACAACAGGAGCACAATGTATTGCTGAACTGATCATTAACTTTAACAGTATTCAGGCCTGTCAGTAGGAATCACTTTTCATAACTTCAACTTTACTGTCCTAACAGTCAGAGAAATCACTGCTGGTTATATTTGTTGTTTTGTGTCTAACATTTAACTGTTAACTACTACACAATGTCACTCTGAGCGGGAATGTTCAGTCAGTAGTTGTCTTAGTTGGCTATTTTCTACCATGACTGATTAGATTTAGAATGGAAACACAAGCCTAGGCTAAGACAGTTTGTTTAGTGTCTTTACCATTCTAAGGAATATAACACTGCACTCAAAAATTGATGCATTAGCTTGATTGAAATAGCTTGATTTTAATACATACAGTGTTTCCATGTGATTGAATCCCATAACATGGATCTTTCACTTTTGACAAGCTGTATTTTTCTTCACATGAGAATGACATACACTTGAATGAAGTATTGTATAATGGACATCTAGTTAATCCATGTTAGAACACAGTTTACTGCTTACTTTCTGTTTTTAATCATATGAGTGGAGCTCTGCACTGCACTGGTTGTCAAGCTATTACAGTCTACTGGAGAACAGTGAAGGATGTTACTATATGACCTGAAAGGAACTCTTACATTCAGACATCAGCACACATGTAGATACATTCAAAATGGTCAGTCCCTTCAGTGAGCTGACACAGCAGAGAGCAAACCTTTAAAGTTATCACCCTATCTGTTAGTTTCTTGCAAATTTCATCATTTTAATGCTAAGGGTGGGCAATGTGGCAAAAATTTAACATCATGATACTGTCATGAGACATTTGCAAAAATGCAATGTGTATAATTCTTTTTTAAAAGTTAGAGCTTGTTGGAATTTTTGCAAAACAGTGCTACATAACAAAGGCTATGGAACTAGCAATGATGCTTAATTATATATTTGAAACAAAATATAAATAAATTAATAAAAAAATCTATGATTAAATTATAAATAATATAATGGCAATATATGGGCTGACAGCGTCTTGTTTCTATGAAGCTCGTAGAGTTACTACACACCTGGATGTTGTATTTATAATTTTTGTTTTTTATAATACATGCATTTGTTCAGTGTTGTAATAGTACTGATGATAGAAAAGAGTATCATCATGCCGTCTATCACAATTATTATAAGATATTGTCATAGTGTCCACTACTGTTTAGTGCTGATGTTTGTCTTAAACCTTAAATTGACTAATAATATAGGATATTCACATTGTTAAATCAGTTGATTTCTATTTTCTCTATGCTGGATGATGCCTGTCCTAGGTTTTGCTTGTTTGATTGGTACGTCAAGTCAGTTTCACTTGTGCAGTGACAGCTCCCCTACACCGTAAACATACTGCAATGTAGTTTTCAACCATGTGTTGTAATAATCTTAGTTTTGTCTTAACAGTTGGTGACCTGTTATTAGTGGCAGTGGTGGTCACATGACTTTTAGAGCAGCTGAAGGGAAAGTTTTAATTAAGAAATTAAAAGTACTAATGTGTGTTAAGTATCAGCTGAGATACCAGATTGAGCAACATGTATATAATAAATTCACATACTACTCCAAATTTGAGTTTTACGTAAGTGGACATTCAACTTAATATAGTTAATTTCAATTAATGAAAGCAGAGGACACATGCAAGTTAATTAGGTTTAATATTGCATTTTTAAATGGTTCCACTTAAATTACTTTATAAGGTTACAAACAATATAACATTTCCCTTACATTTGAATGGCAATATCAGCTTTGATTATTACACTCTAAAAAAAGAAAAAAGATGGTTCCTCAAGAGATCTTTAGTAAAGAAAATGTTTACATCAGGGGTTCTTCATACTGGTGAAAAATGTAATGTAAATTGGTTCTGTATAGAAGGTTTTTGAAAATGGTTCTATGTAGCACTAAAACTGGGTCCATCTATTAATACAAACTTGACACCGTAACAATAGCAGAACCCTTTTTGGTGCTATATAGAACCATTTTCAGAAAGTTTCTATATGTAGAACAATCTACATGACATTCTTCATCAGTCTAATTAACCCTTTCACCCTGCAAAGAACCAACCACTTTAAGCGTTCATGGTTGTATATAGATTTTAGATTCTTCAAAGTAGACACACAACTGCTGTCTCAAACACATTAAGAGGCAAGAAATGCAAGTCATGAACTCTTGACAAAGCACAACTGTTAACTGAAAGCCATTCCAGGTGACTACCTCATAAAGCTGACTGAGAAAATGCCAAAAAAGCTGCCATCTAAACAAGAGGAGCCTACTTTGAAGAATGTAAAATATAAAACATGTTCTGGTTTGTTTTTGTAAACAAAAAAACACTTTTTGTTTAATAAATAATTACATACGTATTTCTTCATAGTCTGGATGACTTTAGTATGAATCTACAATGCAGACAAAGAACATGTGTCCAAAATTTTGACGGTACTGTATATATATTATTTACTAAAGAACCTTTGAAGAACCATCTGTTTAAAGAGTGACTCCAGTAGCTCTTACAGCCAACAACAGGGAGGATATGTAGCTAAGCAGGAAGTAGAAGATGTACACATGGGAAGGTATGGTAGGATGAAAAACAACACACAGAGGGAGAGTAAAACACGTAAACCAATATGCTAACAAATGGGAATGCAGAGTGGGAGTTTTACTTAACTATGTTTCAAAGACCAAACAAACACTTATCAAAGAAATGTGATAGCTCACTCTATTTCAGTGGAACAAAACAGCTGACTATCTTTCTCTTTCGAGTGTGGTCACCGCTGAAAAGGATTTTTGCTGCTCATTTTGTGTTTCTTTAGATGGGTCAACTGAGCAATTGAAGAGAAACTGGAAGACATTGATGCTATGTGATATACTGCTGGTACTTTGACATTGTGTAGGATGTTGCTTAATTCTCTGAACTGGCAGAAGTAGTTTTGTTTTGCTATTACTGAGAATAATCCATCGTTTAGATAAATGTCTAATAACAGGAGCCTGTAAAAGTGACAGATTTTATAGACATTTAAAAGGAGGGTGGGGTCTAAAGGTTGACGCGTTCTTTGAGCTTCGCATCCTTTCTTTATGCGTTGCAAACTCTGATGTAGTTTGTGATACGTCTGACAAATGTGTGTGAGTGACACTGCAGCAAGTGGTGAGACGTGCTGTCGCAGGTTGACAGTGACAGTAGTGATATTTCTTTCCAGAGACAGACTCTCTGCATGAGCATTCAGATTTAAAAGAGGTGTGAAGGGAAGTGAGTGATATGTTCCAGAAACAGAGAGCGAGATGAAAAAGTCAGGGACGCGCTACAGAGAGCGGTCATTGATAACTTACTCATACATGCTGAAAAATGCCAAAACTCTCTCTGGCAGACAGCTTATTTACAGATCTGTATAAGGTGCTACAGTATACGCAGACTCCATGCAGTTAGACATCATTAGTGCTTGTACCTGAAGAGTTTTCAGAATAAGTAGAAGTGAATTGATAAATATAGCTTTAAAAGGCTGGCTTGCGCAATAAAATATTTTAGAGAAAGACTGTTCGGACTTTGTGTATATATTAGTTCATCGCCCTCCCAAAGATTTGTTTCTAAGTATCTGCTGTGCAACTCATAGTTCTGAATGTTAGGACTGATAGCTGACTTTGAAGCACAGATTAAAGTGAGATACAGTGCAACAATTAAGTGAAGAAAGCCTTGTGTACCTTTTCAGTTGGTCTCTAAAATGCATTTAACTGCTTAATTTTTTAATTTAAGGTTCTGCATTGGTTGGCAAAGTGGCTAGCACATTTGCCTCTCAGCGCTGAAGTCCACATCTGGGTGGAGGGTCCATGTTCTCCTTGTGTCTGCATGAGTTTCTTCCAGTGTCTCTGGCTTCCTCCCACAGTTTGAAAACCTGGAGTTTAACTGAATTGACTACTCTAAATTGTCCTGGTATGAACGTGGGTGCCAAGCAATGGATTGGTACCCTGTCCTGGGTTTAGTCTGCCCTGCGCCCGGAGAAGGAATAGGGGACTCACTGTGACTCTAACCAGGATTAAGCAGAAGATAATAGATGGATGGATGTAAGATCCTGCACTGTTTCTAGGCCTTTATTCAGGCTCAGGAAATGTGTGACATTGACTGTGTTAAGGTCTGTGTATGTCAGATTCCTGACACTGATCTCTTTCACTAAAGCAGGTGTTCAGATGACTATTTGATCTACTCATGTTCATCAACTTGCAGCCACTGTTGCGCCACACACTAAGCAAAAAAAGTAATACATACCTAATATTAGGAAATTATATGTGTTTTGAAAAGTTTATATCTTCTCTCAAATTGTTGTGATATTAATATATCTTGCAATGAGAAAAGCTTATCATCCAACAGTGGTCTTAGGTGCCAAAACTGACTCATCCATTGCTACAATGGAACCATTTCTGGCAGCTGTGTCTGTGTTAAGAGTAAATGTTACAATCATATTGCTCTGGAATTAAATGATGGGTGAGTAATGCAGTCTAACAACTGAATCTGAGTGACAATATTACACTGTGTGTACACCTGTGCAGTTACAGACCTGGAGCAAAAGGTCAGTTGTATTTGAAATACCCACATACCGTTCTCAAAGAGAAGGGCTTATGCTAGTCGGGTGGTACAGCATTTCCAAGCTAGACAACCGCCTGGAAATGTGAAAGCTACTATTTTAACTTCCAACTATTCTTTCGTTAAGTGAGAGCTTAACCTCAAGTTTGCTCGAGGTTTAACGCTTTATACTAACAAAGTGCCAAGATTTTACATTTCGGGCACTAAAAGAGTGACCCAGATACCAGCCGTCTTCTGGACGGTGTTGGAGGGGGGGTGGATGGTCATTGATGGTATGTGGCCAACTGTTGGCTGCGTTCAACATCCATGCGAGTGGAACGGATTTGAAATGTGCTATATTGTGATTCCAAGCCAGAATTGAAGTGAACTCTTAGGCTGTCCACGACAAGCTAGCGAGACGTGCTTTTGCTGAAGTTTTTCGAGGAGTGAAAATGAAAGTGTTGGCGCCCACCATGAACGGAGAAGAAATATGGTACTGTGGTGGTGCCACGGAGCCCGTGAGAGCTGCATGTGATGGGGCTGGCTTGGCAGGCAGGGAGGCGAAGCTGCCTGGCTCAGCGTGGCCACTGGTCATGAACAGAACGGAGAGAGAGAGAGAGAGAGAGAGAGTGAGAGAGAGAGACAGGCTGGCTGTGGTCTGCTGGCGCCACAGACCCCTGAGCTGGGGAGAATGCGGGGGCTGCGCTCCTGCCTTTGAAGCTTTACCTCCCACTAATTCTGGCCTTCCAATTTCCACACACTGCGTAGACCCCCCCAACCCGCCTCCCTCTAGCCTCCCCCTCCCGTACCCTTTGTTTCCCTTATAAGGACAGGCCTGGCCATTTCCTCAGCTTTTCTCAGCGGGTTTGTGTGTGTGTGTATGTGTGTGTGTGTGTTGTTGTGAGGCTTCACCAATGTAAAAAGAGAGCTTAGTTTTTCTTTACTGATTTTTTTGTTGTGTTCAACCATAATGTGTCTAGTCATTGTGTAGAGCTCTTCAGTTTCATTGACTTCATAGATTTCTTGTTGCAAATGTTCACAAAAAATAGTTTTCCAGTTAAACGATTGACAGTAGACTTGTGTACATCTTTGTGACAACTATTAGGCTAGCTGATAAGTACTTCAGTTGGAATGCACTATGGGTAGGGGACTTAAATGACCTCATTACAGGTGGAGATTCCACACCAATGATGGAATGTGATGAATTGGACAAAGTGTACACTCCAGGATCATAATGACAGGGGTGCTTTGGGTCATAATTAGGAATGACATCATGGCATATTATCAACAGTTAAGGCCTCACCTTGTGTACTAATATGTATTTTCTCACACTTTGCTTATGAGAATGAATAGATGAGATATGTTTGAGGGTATTATGCTGAATACTGATTAGACTTACAAATGATTATTTATATGATTATTATTGACTCATTGTGATGTGTTTTACACTACTATGTTATAATGTTCACAATGTTTACATGATGCTTAAATCTCGTTATTAGCAAAGATCAAATATTCATCTTTAACACACTCCTCAAAGAACATACTGCGTCTTACTGTATCTGAACATTTTGTTTATGTTTGGCTAGCATTCACACTGTACAATAACAGACCATTGTAACTGTTAAGTGTTCAGTGTGACATTAGCTTTTCTGTGGAGCAATCAAGTGTCAAATTATTATTCATTTGTTATTGTAATGTTATTATTGCTTTATAGGTTTTTTATTGTTTTTTTAATCAATACCTTTACTTAGCTTAGCATTGCATGAAAAGAAGTCAACGTAAGCAGGCAGCTGATTTAAAAGTCAGAGAAATAGATCTAACTCACAAGCTCATTGTTTTGTCATTTGAAGAGCCATAAAGCTTCTGAATCTATAATTTATGAATTGTTTTGTTTGAATGGTAATCCTAAGAGGTGAAACTCCACTAGCTTCGGCTTCCACATGTTTACTTCTGAACTTGTAGAGCATGTAGAGCTCTGTTGTCATTTTTGAGACACATATTTATGAATATAACATGTTCTTACATCAGTAAAGTGTCTGTAGTGATTATTGGACTATTATGGGGATATTATTGTTTCCCTGCTTGTGGGTAGAGCATGCTAGACGATCCCATATACTTCCATTAATAGGCTACACTATTCAAATTTTGCACGATGGGTTTTTATTATCAACATTTATTTTAGGAGTCTTTTATTATGAAGTGTTTACTTCATGTGTTTGTGTTTTTTTCTGGAATATTTTTGAGAAAAAAATTCATGCTTGATTACATGTTAAAATATATTTGTTAATATTTAATATATTGATTTCAAATGAATTTGCAGCACTTATTTTAAACAGTATTGCTGCATTAATAAAATAGGAATGGAGCAATGGGATGTAAAGGGAACATATAGGCCAGTAGCTTTGTAGAGTGACCTTACTAAAAAGGACTGAAACTGAGCAATTTAAACATCCACTTTCTTCTCTTTTCTCTTTCTTTGTGCTAGCTTACAGGTTGCCAGTGAGAAGATGATGACTGAAATCTAGACCCAGGTCAAGGGCGCTGGGGGCCTGCCTGCCATTGGCTGGCCGGTTTGTGGGTCGGAGAGGAGGCTCCACCCTCACTTGGTCACTGAGTGGACACAGAGTGCTGCCTGGCTCCTCCACCTGCCAGCCCCCCTGTCCCCTCCCCAACCCTACCCCCCTTACCCACGCACACACCCCGGGGCTGGATCATGTCTGGCGGACGGCCGGAGGGCAGCCGGACACCCGAGGCCCATGATAAGGACAAGGAGCGGGATCAGCGGAGCTGCAGGGAGGACAGCCCCGTTGTGGAGCGCCGCAACCGCAGTGGCATCATCAGCGAGCCGCTCAGCAAGAGCCTGAAAAGGTCTCGCACACTTTCTCAGTACACTGCTGCCTGTCCACAGAACGCCAACGGACTGAGTCACAACGGGCACGCCAAGAGCAACCAGGCCAGCAAGGCCCAGGCTGGCCACCAGCAACAGCAGCCACAGCAGCAGCCATCCACAGCCTCGGCTCTGGTGCCTGCGAAGCTGGACCGGACCCTGGAACAGGTGCTTGAGGGACAGAATGGCTTGCTCCACTTTGCCCAGGCTGCTGCGTTGCTTAAGCGGGCAGGCATGGAGCACATGCTGCTGCCAGGAGGAATGGGTGTGGGGGTGGGAGTGGGGGGTGTTGGGGCAGAAGCAGGAGCAGGTGACCTTGAAGGTGTGTCAGTGACCGATGCCGTGGGAGGCCACACAGACTTCCCGTACGGTGTGGGTGGTGGCTTCCCCTTCAACCCGGGCCTCTTCATCATGACACCGGCCGGAGTGTTCCTGGCTGACAGTGCACTGCACATGGCTGGGCTGGCTGAGTACCCGGTGCAGAGCGAATTGGCCTCCGCCATTAGCTCCGGGAAGAAGAAGCGGAAACGCTGCGGTATGTGCCCACCCTGCCGGCGCAGGATTAACTGCGAGCAGTGCAGCAGTTGCCGTAACCGCAAGACAGGTCATCAGATCTGCAAGTTCCGCAAGTGCGAGGAGCTCAAGAAGAAACCCTCTGCAGCCCTGGAGGTAAGACACTAGCAAGGGAGTGAAGGGCAAAGCCCTCAAAGTAGTCAACTCTAATGTAAAGTCTTTGTTGAGGTTTGACTTAGTTTTAGTTTGAATTTTTGTTGAGGCTGATCTGGCAAAAATCTACATCCTTCCCTGTGTCACATGTGTGATTTTTTTCTCATCATTTCAAATCAGGTGTCATCATCAATTTGCATATACAGAACTTTTAATGGCAGCATTGAGAAAATAAATGACAGATATGCATCACACAAAAAACATGGGAATGTAGAATAAGAAGAAAACGGAATAATGCCCCAGAAGAAAGTGTGATGGCTGTTTTTAGAGGCAGAGCTTAACGTGGTTGGGGTTGGCTGTAACAGCACTGTTCAGAGAGCCCAATTGCTTTCCTGGAGGTCCAGATTGGTGGGGTTAAAGAGGGGGTTGATGGGGCTTTGGGGTGACAGGTGGCAGCGGCAGGGTCGGGGGGAGGGGGTGGATGGGCAGACATGCACCATGGGGTCTGTTCTAATCTGCCCCCCACCGTGCCATCCCGTCACTCTCCATACAGTCTGCTTTACTGACAGTGCGTGCTGTAGAGCCATTCGATAGAGCCCGTCCATTTAGCTCCTGTGAATGTGCAAGTGCATGTAATTTATCAAAATAAATGGCAGTACATAGAGCACATATAGTTAGAATTATGGTAAAGGTGTATATAAGAGCTTCTAGTAGGTATGGTGTAAGTTTTTAGTAGTAAGAGAGGGATGCATGAGTGTACTTGTACGTGGTTGTGTATGACATAGTCCATCTGGCCATAGGATCGTCATCTGGAGCACCAGGTGTCACAGTCGCCCTCTCTCTCTCTCTCTCTCTCTCTCTCTCTCTCTCTCTCTCTCCATCTCCATCTCTCTCTCTCTCTTTCTCTCATTCCTAGGTGACCGAATGGCCCTCTAAACTTCTAGCTGAGGTCACATGAAGTTGATTAGACTGTATCTGACACTCTAAAATGTGACATATATAGTTATGCACTTCATTTAACCTTTAGAAGTTGCACTTCTAAACCACAAATATTGCAACTTTATTGTTCAGTATTAATACGTTTATCATGCATTTGTACTGAGGAGAAGGTATAATAGCTTGAAATTAACTACAAGTTATTATTTGCACTTGTTTTACAGAAGCAAAAATCCTCATAATCACTGTATGAAAAAAGTTGTGCATGCAGAATGTAAATGTAGGTAAATGCCATTGGTTTGCCATTATGCAATTATGTGTGAATAGTATAGTAAATCATATGTAATAAATCTTTATGTCTAAAGGTTAGGCACTGAAAAACTACAACACCAGATTTACATTTGGGGAAATATTGCATCATTGCTTATAGTTACTATAATGATTGCAAGGCAATAACGTTGATCTGGGATCTGAAGTAAATTATTAATAGTGCACTGAATGTGTTACTGAAATAAAATACTTAGCAGTATTGATGTACAAATAAGTATTAGCTCAAAGTTGATCTAATAGTATTTGATACACAGCCAAAAGTATAACATCTAGCATAATGCATCATAATATTGTCACTAAATAATGATGTAAAGCAATTATCACTGTTACAGATGCTTTATTGATATATAACAAGTCATTACTCCTGGCATTTGTCAATGGGAAATAAATAAATGAATGAATGAAATAAAGACAGAAAGAAAGAATGGATGAATGAACAAAAAAGTAAATACATATGGGTGAGTTGAATTTACACTGTAACTTTAACATCTTTTAAACGCTCATATTGTTTTGAGTAGAATGTGTGTAAAATTTAGACTATAAAGTTGTTGTTACATTTTTTTGGACAAATTACAGCAGTCTTTCAGCACAGCATACCCCTTTTCAAGAAAAGTAAAATGTGTCTATATGAAGAGTAATCACTAATGTCTAATTAAAATGTTCTTCTGTATTTCTGACTTAGTGTAGTTATTAGTAACAGTACAACCTGGAATTAAAATGTATTATTTGAGAGTTTGCATCATTTCATTTACAGAACATACCTACAACTTTGAACAACAAAACTGCTCCAGGTCTTTCAATTTAGATGGTTTCTGCTGGTGAACAGCTGTATTTAAGCCTGACCACCAATTCCAAATTGGAATAAGGTCTGGGCTTTGACTAGGCTGTTTCAATACATTTACAAGTTTTCCCTTAAACCACTCTAATGTTAGCAGGTCATTGTCCTGTTGGAAGGTAAACCTTCGTCCCAGTCTCAAGTCACTGACAGACCAAAAAAGTTTTTACTCAAGAATATCTTTGTATTTAGCACATCCATGTTCCCCTTGACTCTGACCAGATTCCCAGTCCCTGCTGCTGAAAAACATCCCCACAGCATGATGCTGCCACCACCATGTTTCACTGTGGGGATGGTGTTCTTGGGGTGATGTGATGTGTTGGGTTTGCACTATACATAGCGTTTTCCTTGGTGGCTAAAAGAAAATTTTGGTCTCATCTGACTAGAGAACCATCCTCCGTACATTTGGGGAGTGTCCCACATAGCTTTTGGCAAACTCAAAACGAGGTTTTGTATTTTTGTCTGTCAATAAATGCTTTTTTCTGGCCACTCTTCCATAAAGCCAATATTTCTGGAATGTACAGCTTATTGTGATCATATGAACAGATACTCAAGTCTCTGTTTGGGAGCTCTGCAGCTCCTACAGGGTTACCTTTGGTCTCTGTGCGGTCTCTCTGATTAATGCCCTCCTTGCCCGGTTTTACAGTTTTGGTGGGTGGCCCTCTCTTGGCAGGTTTGTTGTGGTACCATGTTCTTTCCATTTGATTGATTTGATGGTGCTCTGGGGAAGATTTTGATAATTTTTATAACCCAACTTATAACCCAATTGTAACCCAATCCTGACTTGTACTTCTACTTGATTGTACTTGTACAATCCCTGACTTGTTTGGAGATCTCCTTGGTCTTCATGGTGTCATTTGGTTAGTGGTTGCTTAATGGTGTTGTAGCCTCTAGGCCTTTCAGAAAAAGTGTATATATACGGACAGATCATGTGACACGTAGATTGCACACAGGTGGGCTTCATTTCACTAACCATGCGACTTCAGAAGGTCATTGGTTACACCTGAACTTTTTAGGGGTTTCACAAAGGGGGTGTATACATATGCACATGCCAATTTTCAGTTTTTTATTTCTAAAAAAAGTTATATATAATTTTCTCATTTCACTTCAGCAAAATAGACAAAAAACATTCATCCATCCATCCATCCATCTGCCACAGTTATCTGTAAAAATGCATCAACTTCTTAATCAAGTGTCATAAGAGCTTTTCTGTCAAGAGCAGAACAATACTGCAAGCTCCTGATAAAACAATAGCAGGTCCTGGGAGAGGTTCTAATACACTGATACAGTCCCATGTTAAAACATATGGTAGGTAATGAAAATGGTTAATGGTTTGTAATAAAAATGCGCAGTGCATGTAGTCTTTGTCTTTATCATTCTCACTCTCTTCCACTCTCACTCTCACTCTCTGACACAGTGTGCGACTTTCATCTGATTTTTTTATGATTAACCAAAAAAAAAACAAAAACAAACAAACTAACAGAAGAGTGAGAACTAGTAAATTTTGATAGGTTAGTAAAAAAACTGTTATAGAGATGCATGGTAACTTGATGTACTCCACACGTACTTTGTTGTTATATATATATATATATATATATATATATATATATATAGTTTTCTGTGCTGCTCTAATAGCTGCAGTGTTGGCTCCAAAGTC
>BRDA01069108.1:37922-51415 GCA_036984385.1 Crenuchus spilurus
ACTCTCACCCTCACTCTCACCTTCTCTCACTCTTACTATTTCTGTTTCTGATGTACGTGACGCGTAAAAATAATGTTTGGTAATTGGTAAAAGTAATGGATGGTATACAAAATTGTACCCTGACATAGTCACATAATCTTGGAGAGGGTCCTGGACGATAGAGCTTTTCTGTCAAGAGCAGAACAATACTGCAAGCTCCTGATAAAACAATAGCAGGTCCTGGGAGAGGTTCTAATACACTGATACAGTCCCATGTTAAAACATATGGTAGGTAATGAAAATGGTTAATGGTTTGTAATAAAAATGCGCAGTGCATGTAGTCTTTGTCTTTATCATTCTCACTCTCTTCCACTCTCACTCCCACTCTCACAGTGTGCGACTTTCATCTGATTTTTTTATGATTAACCAAAAAAAAACAAAAACAAACAAACAAACAGAAGAGTGAGAACTAGTAAATTTTGATAGGTTAGTAAAAAAACAGTTATAGAGATGCATAGTAACTTGATGTACTCCACACGTACTTTGTTGTTATATATATATATATATATATATATATATATATATATAGTTTTCTGTGCTGCTCTAATAGCTGCAGTGTTGGCTCCAAAGTCAAGCACAACCAGGGCTTATGCAGACAGGCCTAGTGATGTCAAACAAGGTCACAGCTTGTCATGGCTCAGAGTGGCATCTTATGTTACAGTAATTAAACTTGTGTGCAATAACAAGCATTTGTAAAAGAGGTGGCGGGAGCATTTTCAGTGTCTCTGTGAAGCACATATTCTAACAGGTGTACAGTGCCCATGTGGTTTTCCTTGCAGTAATTTTTGGTCTGCTTGCAGCTCACAGGAAGTGTCATCTATTTGAGTATTTCCATTAATAATCTGAACATGTATGTGTATTGAGAAGATAAATAATTGTTTGGCATGCAAACTGTAGTTTAGTAAACAAATACAAATTTATATACATGTCCAGAGCCAAACTGCTGGTGTACCTCAGCCTACATAAGCATACATGGATTGATGTAGATTGGTGTGTTAGAACATGTGTGACTCCTTTCTGATATACTTGTGATACACAATATTTGTTGTTCATTCTGTGTCCTCAATGAGAAATTAATACTTCAGGAAAATTCTTTTGTACGTCCTGTGTTTGTAGTGCTTCCTGCAGAGTCATGATTGTAAGTCACTCTGAGATTAGTTTCAGCCTATGATTTACTTTTAATTTAGACTGACTGGTACAATCCCAGCTAACAATGTATAACAATAGAAACAATAAATAATAAACAAACAGCTTATTTATTAGAGATACAGTACCAGTCAAACATTTGGAAACACCTTCTCATTCAATGTTTTTATTTTGTTCCTACATTGTAAATTAATACTGAAGTCATCCAGACTACGAAGGAACACATAAGGAATCATGTAGTAAACTTAAGTGTTAAACAAACCAAAATATGTTTTAGATTTTAGATTCTTCAAAGTAGACACACAACTGATGTCTCAAACACATTAAGAGGGCAAGAAATGCAAGTCATTAACTCTTGACAAGACACAGCTGTTAACTGAAAGCCATTCCAGGTGACTACCTCATAAAGCTGACTGAGAAAATGCCAAGAAAGCTGCCATCTAAGCAAGAGGTGCCTACTGTGAAGAATGTAAAATATAAAACATATTCTGGTTTGTTTGTTTCTTTTTTGTTTACTAAATAATTCCATGTGTATTTCTTCATAGTTTGGATGACATTAGTATTACTCTACAATGTGGACCATTTTTTAAATAATGGAATTATTTAATCGCTGAATATCCAGAAGACGTCCAAACTTTTGACTTGTTCTGTAAAATCATATGAAGCAAACATGACCTGACTTAGCTTTGTACTGTCTGTGCTGAACCAATAAAAACAACTTGCTGATGTTACTTCAAACGTTACCTTAATGTTAGTGATTGTCTAATTGTAAACATTCTCTGAGAAACATTACAAAAACGTAATGCAAACCATTATTACGTCACGTTTTTAGAATGTTCTGGGAACATTATTTCTGTAACATTACAGGCTAACTTTCCTGGAACCTTTTAAAAACCTTGCTAAATGTTCCTATGATGTTCTCTGTGAACTAGGAGTCCTATCAATACAATATTTCTATATATCTACTGTATCACTTTAGCCAACTTTCATCTGTAGTCCCTGAACTGTTACACTGGACAGTTGTCTGTCTTTATGTGTACAAGTGTGTTTTACAAGTGTGTTTATTATACAATTTTTCTGTATGTGTGTATAATAAAGTGACAGTTGTATGCATGTGCCTGTGTGGTGTGTACAGTAGTTAGGAGTGTGTCAGCAAAAGTACATCAGTGCATCTGTCTGAAGGTGGTGGTTTAATGATATCCATTTTGGAATAGTTTGCATTATATTTGATTACAGTCATAATAATAAGGTTGTGCTGTTTTGGTCAAAGCTGCTTTCAAATGTACACATCCAAAAGAGTTGAGGTATTGTTTTTTGTGTTTTCCATGACTATGTAAGTTGTTCCTCCACTCATGTGTATCCTGTGTGTTTTATTTTATTCTGGATTGCACCAGAATATTCTAAATTAATAGAATTTTGGTGAAATGTAAGATTTTATGATGATAGAATTGTTTCATGAAGAATTGCACTGAATGATCAGGTTAGACACTTACACCCCATATATGTGTGTGTGGTATATGTCTGTGTGTGGGGTGTGTGTGTGTGTGTGTGTTTGAGAGAGAGAGGAAGAGAGTGTGAGAGAGACAGAGACAGACAGATGAGACTGAGTGTAAAGCGGGTGTTGCTGCAGTATTTTCAGGGTTGGAAGGTCTGAAGGTTTCAAAGCACGTTACTGTTGCCTAAGTGAGGGCCATAAAGAGACTGAGAGAGAGAGAGAGAGAGAGAGAGGAGGGGGTAGTGTGCAAAGCGCCACCTCACACGTCGCTGATGGGAGATGTCTGGATTTATTTTGGGAACGCTCCGTTTGAACAGCAATAAGAAGAGCACAGGAGAATAAGGACTGGCCAGAGCTGTGGACACACACTTTCTCCAATGCTTATTCCAATACCAAACACACCCCCTACACTGTGTGACTGCTTAGGTGCTGTGGGTTGGTTTAATGAGAGTGAATGAGTCTGAATGAGCAGTCTTTGTTTACATGTACTATACATTCATTGATTTTATAGGTTTTTATTTTCTGCACTTTGTTTAGGTGGTGGTATTTGTGTGTGTGTGTGTGTGTTAGGCTTTAACTGAAATACCACTTTGCTGATATCAAAGGAATGGTTCTCCCAAAAATTTAATTTACCGGTATGTGTTCATAAACATTAACTCAAATGTAGATGATTCACTAAAACATGTTCGGTGTCTGAAGATTTCTTCTTCAGGTTTGAGGCTAAAATAATAGAAATTTACGCTGATGAGCCAAAACGTTATGTCCAGTAATAATAATATTATAGTGTATATATATAATATAGTGCTAATATGCTTAACATGCTGTAGTTTTTGGCCATTTTGTAAAGGAAAAGTTTACCCTTTTTATATATTTGAGCAGTTCTAAATATTTATTGGGTAATTTCTATTGACCTGTTTTTAAAATTTAATTTGTTTTCCTCTAAATATGGTGGCCGACATTAATTGACATGAAACTGTGAAAAAAACAAAGACTTGCTTTTTTTGTGATGGTCAGAGTGTTCCTGCTGTGAAACCGCCTGCCACAGTCCTGTCCATGTGCTCTTTGTTTACCTTTTCCATGTGCTAGCTTGTCTCCGCCCACGTCACGCCCTCGTCTTGTCTTGTGACTCCACAGCCCTGGTCCCTCATCACTGTTCTGATTACGTTTGCTTTAAATGTTCCCTCCTGTGTCACAATCCTGTTCCATCATTGTATTGTCTTCATGCTATTGTTTCGTTACCCTGCATATATCGTGTCAAGTTACCCCTGCCACAGCTTCAGTTTAAGTTTCATAGCTAAGATTTAAGTTTTGACACACGCTGCATCTGCCTCCTCCACCCCTTTTTGACAATGATTTGAACAGCAGCTATAGCAATACGAGATTGAAACACTGATCTGAGAAGTTGCTGTGACACAGCAGATTAATACATTTATGTGATTTAAGCTTGAACACTCAAATCAGCTTAAATCAAAATCCGAATAAACAGGAAGTGTCACAACTTCTCTCTAAGCAATACCTTTTGATGGTGACAAGAGTCCAGATCTTCTCCAGAGCTTAAGAGATTTTAGAGAAGGTTACATACAGACATACTGGCATTAATATGGAGTGGAATCTATTTGTATTTGGATATAAGGCAAAGAAGCTCATTTTCATTGGGTTTACAAGCTGTCCATTAGTTAAGCCAGAAACAAATATTTAGTAAAAGGTACCCTGTGACTCAGAAAAATCAGTCTCCAACCAGCTGCCATTAATGCCCAAGCCTTCAAGGTTATGAAAGTCTTCAGTATCCTGTCAGTTGCAGATATACAGGGTGTCCCATTTGCTTCAATGACTGTGAATAATGAAGATCTGGTGATGAAACTTAATATTAAATATACCTTGGTCTGTGGGAAAAAGACTGACATGTATGGTAACCATGTGGGTAGATGGGTGTCAGTTTTTTATGACTAATATCCCCAGCTGTAGGAATGGAGGCCGGCGCCCCTCCAGCCATCTCCATTGGTCGACTGTTGCTGCAGTGAGACATTAAAGCCCTCAGTTATTCTTGTGGACACAGCACAGGATGTTGGTTATTTCACCCTGAGAATTGTGCAATGATCTGTGCATATCAGTACACTGGAACAGAGGAGTGTTCATGGTGTAAACGTACTGGATAACAAACTGGATTCAGAAGATGTAATGGAAATGCAAAAGAAAGCTACCCAAAAATGCACGTTTCCATGCAGACCACATCACCAACTAATCAGGGGAAGAAAACATGTTGTAACATCAGTCTTTTTCACAGTCTGAGGTATATTTAGTCAAAATTTCATCACCATACCTTCATTAGTATTAAAGTTATTCATAATTGTTTGGGTATTGAAGCAAACAGGACACTCTGTACATCTCTCTGAGATTCCTCTCTATATGCGAGACCACATAAGTGAGACGAAATAAGTAACAGAAAGTTCCAAAATATACCCTACTGGAGTACATTAGGTTCAATATGTTTACCAGTCATGTGGTAAATTGTTGAAAAACATAATCTTTTTAAGATTCTAATTATCAATCATCAATAAATGAATCAACAATCAAAGCCTAAATCACATATATATATGTGTATATGATGAAATACCACAATGTCTAATAATTCATTATGAGGAACATTTGTGTCTGTATAAGTCAAGGTGTGTGTATACAGTGTGTGTAACTGGGATGCTGCAATTAAATGAAGTCCTAAGGAAGTGGGGGCAGCTTCAATTTAATTAGTTTTAACAAATTATTGATACAAAAACTTAGGTGCCCATAAAAGGTCCTGCAAATGCTTAGAAAGACTCAAATGTGAAGAAAGGTGGACTTGCATGATCACCGCAGATCAAATTTCCAGCACCACACAGATGCTTTGATTGAGGCTGGAGGCTGCTGTCTGTAGGTACTGACCACTCTTGACCCAGAGCTCTGCACAAGCCTTGACATTTCAGAGATGCTCTGACCTGGTCCTCTGGACTTTATGATTTTGGCCCTTGAAAAATCTTGTCTCTCAGGTCTCCTGCATCAAACATATTGACTACAAGAACAAACTGCTATCTTACCATCCTAGAACATACGACATAATGAACATTATTCCCTCCATCTATGAGACACTGTTTTGACATTTGGGGTAAGATGACCTAGACTGACACTAATTTGTCTTGATTACAATAAATGATATTGAACGATAATATGTAATGGAAATATTCTGTTATTTCCTTCAAAAACAAAGATATTTTGTGCACAGATTGTTTGTAAAGTGTCTTTATTAAGAAGATTTAATTTAAAAATTGAAGTTATGTTTTAACATGAAGGCAAAAGGTTGTTTAGAAGAGTTTAGAGATTTTTTGACTTTTAGTTGTTTATTTGAGCTGACAACTAACATAATTAGTTCAGAAATGACAATGACCAATGACAGTTGGTTAAAGCGTTGTTTAACTGCTGGAGTCCATTTACTCTTTAGACAGAAATTATGAGAAATTGCAGAGTTGGTGCAAATGTCAGTGAGAAGATGTTCACATCATTTTAGCCCTTGTGTTTGTGACTGACTTTAGAGAGAATGATGGATATAAGAAGACATGTCATGTTGACATTTGGTCAGGTCTTTTTCACTGTGATAAAATTTTGTATAAGGCTTCTGGTTTATATGAGGGATGTAAAATGCATGAAGGTGGCCAATTACAGTATATGAATACAGTGGAACCTTGGTTATTGTTTGCTCTGGTTAACTTTTTTTGGGAAATTTTTCCGTGCCCACAAGACTCAACATTCATTTAGCGAAAATTAGGCATCCACCCACACGTTCATCACTCACCCTCGCATTCGTCATTCATTCTATCTCTGTTTCTCTTTCATTCTCATTGATAACACTCAAAACAAACTAAAACACATCACACTAAAGTGACAGCGTGCATCGCTACCACCTGAAAAATGGTGCTAAAACAAATAGGGACCAAGAACCCCTGTGAACGAGTGTACAAAACAAAGGCATTTGGACCACACCGGTACACTCTAAAACAGAGCGTAAACCCTTAAGATTGATGTTAAATGTTCATGTATCCATTTCATTAGTCTTTTGTATTTATATAAAAATTTTTTGTTAATATTTTGAGTGTCTGGAAAAGATTAATTGGATTTTTAGTATTTCTTATCGGAAATATTGCTTCAGTTATCATTTGTTTCTGTTATCATCAGGCACGGTGGAACAGATTAATAATGAAACCCTTGGTTCTACTGCCTTATGATAATAGCCAATCAGATATGAGGATATCAGATATATCTTAAGTACAATTCTCTGTCAATTTTTATAAGCAAAATAAATAATAAT
The DNA here is from genome assembly GCA_036984385.1 of Crenuchus spilurus. Lineage (NCBI taxonomy): Eukaryota > Metazoa > Chordata > Actinopteri > Characiformes > Crenuchidae > Crenuchus > Crenuchus spilurus. The sequence goes on from BRDA01069108.1 coordinate 44,939, forward strand.
AATAAAAAAATGTTTTTACTTTATGTACTTCACGATTGACTTGATATTTGAGATTTCCTTTAGAATCATGTTCGTATTGAATTGTTGTTTGGTCACAGATTTACAATCCTAGTAAGCATGCAAATTTTTGATCATTTAAGTCATTTTCTTAAGTAAGGCCTTAAGCTGACCCTGTGCTATTCTTTATGTTGATGTGAGTGAGTGTGCAACATGGACACATTGAATGGATAGAAATAGAGAGAGAGAGAGAAATGGCTTTCAAGCCGTCAGAATAGAGCTAACATATTCATAACAAAATCAATAAACACAGATTAAATGCCGCTGCTTGGACTGTCAGGTGGGATGGGGTGTCTCTGGGTCACCTCCAAGTGACGCTGGCAACCCCTGGGCCTGCCTCAGATCTATATGACAAGGTCTGCTGTTTTCACAGAGAAAGGGTCAAAGGTCACAGTTCATGGGAATTTACCAGTATTCTCCGCTGAGAGGGTCGGCCATTTTTAGGGTCAGTTCTTAAGCTCCTGTGAGGTCAGAGGTCACACTTGACACGTAGGCAAGAGCCATTGTGTAAAGGATACCCATGCATATTTACATTAATCTGTTTTACAAATATGCTTAACCCTTAAAGGTCTTGCTATTTTGAATGTATTTACATAATGAACCACCTCCTCAAGCCAACATATAATTATTATTAATTAATTATTTTTATTTAATATAACTATAATTGGAACTGTTGTGCTTGTATGAATTTCTTCAGAGGTAAGCAGTTGTTTTACAGAAATTCCACTGAGATGCAGTGGTGTAGCTGTTGGAAAAGATACATTCAGTGAGAATTGAAATTTACTGACCAAGCTTGCTATGATGGGAAATGTAGATATGAAAATCATAATACAGTGAACTTTGGTTATTGTTCACCCTGGTTATTATATAGTTTTGTTATCCAGTTTTTTCTTGGAAATTTTGTCCCGGTTATCGTTCATCTGCCCAGTTTTTGTTGGCATGCTCACGCTTGTTTTCACAAAAACAAAGCATCCACTTCTGCATTCTGGCTTTGTTTCTCATCGATTCTCATTGATAATGCTCAAACTAAGCTAAATCACATCACACTACAGTGACATTGCGCAGCTGACTGAAAACAGGTGTGAAAGCAAATAGCGGCCAAGAACTCAGAGAACAGGTGTACAAAACAAAGGCTGGACCACACTGGCACACTCTAAATCCCATAAGAGTGATGCTAAATGTTCATATATTCATTTCATTAGTCTTTTGTATTTATTTTCCATTGTGTTCTGTATGTAAAACTATAGTTATTTTATATAACATGTTTTTTGTTAATATTTTGGAGCATCTGGAACAGATTAATTGGTTTTACATTACTTTTTATAGGACATATGTCTTCAGTTATCATTCATTTCTGTTATCATCAGGCACTTTAAAACAGATTAATGACAAAAGCCAAGGGTCCACTGTACACACATAATCAATAGCAAAGGGAAATGTCACGTTATTCTATTTTGTGATCTGTCCCTGTGGAATGTTATGGAGATTTGTTGTATGTTGTTGTGGTTATTATGGAAGTTTTGTAGCAAGTGATAATTGTTTGCTGATTGGCCCGACTGTGCCAAATCAGAATCGTGAGGCTTGTTGTTTATTAAGTCAGATTTGTTCAGTCTGTAGTAAGTTTTACAATGCGTAAGTGTGTACTACTTGTGTGTGGATATGGGTTACTCTAACTGAAGTGAGATTGTGTGGGCTAGTGTGTATATGTGTGTTAGTGTGTGCATGAGGAGACGTGTGAGCTCCTCCTGGCTCAGGGCAGTGCTGCTGAATGTGTTAGATTCTCTGCCGCAGTAGTGTTGCCTTTGGGAGGGAGGCGACAGCTCATCTCTACATGGCCATGCCCAGCTTCAGCAGTCACAACTGCCCATAGACACATTGCTCGATGCTCATATAACTGACCTCATCCCAGTCCACTTGCGCTCCATACACAGCATAACAGACAGCCAGCAGAAGGAGAGTACGACTACATTCTTATTACAGTTGCATAAACTTAACTATGAAGCCAATTTGAAACAAATCTGATTTGAGTCGCTTTTGAAGTGTTCACATTTTGCTCAGATCTGATCTTTCATCAGCCTTGATGGTTCAAATTTGCGTTTGTGAGTGACCCGTTAATGTTATTAGTGTAAACAAATTGCTCTGAATGTTGGCAAAAATTTCACAAAAGATCTCCAAAAATGTTCACTTTACTAGAGAAGGCAAAAGCATTTTAATGTAATGTAAACTTTTAAGTTGCGGTAACAAGACCATTAATATGGCTTAGTTTATCATTAAATGTTCACAGCAACTGAATTACTCCGATACCACTTAATGCATTGCTGACAACGGATGGACAACATATGTGGCACATACATGATTAAGTGTGTTGATTGGTGATGGCATGGCGAAATGTCAGATATAGTCATAAATAAAAAAAATTGTAAAAAAAAAGGTACAAAAATGAAATATTGTATATTCATTACTTATAAAGTGACATATTTCAAGCCTTTTTTGTTTTCTTGTTAATCAGTATGACTTATAGAAATCCAGTATTTCAGATTATTAAGAGCATTTAGAGTTGCTCAGTATTTTGACTTAGTATTTGGAGACATTATGTATCTCTTGGGTTAAGACTGCTACATTTGTAATATCAAGCCACTGCAAACCAGAGACATCAGAAGTGTCTTACCTGAGCTAAAGAGAAAAAAGAACTGGACTGTTGCTCAGTGCTCCAAAGTCAATTTTGCATTTGGAAATCAAGCTCCTAGAGTCTGGAGGAAGAGTGTAGAGAAGGTGTCTGAAGTCCAGTGTGAAGTTTCTGCAGTCTGTTATCATGTCATCTGCCATGTCATCCACAGTGTTTTATCAAGTCCAAAGTCAGCACTGCTGTCTACCAGGACATTTTAGAGCTCTTCATGCTTCCATCTGCTGAGAAGCTTTATGGAGATGCTGATTTTGGCACCTGGCCACCTGCTAACTACTAGCAAATAGTTTGCTGGCCATGATATTACTGTGCTTGATTGGCCATTTCATAAACTTTAAGGTGTACTGAACTTTTTCATGACATTCTAATGTTTTGCTGATGCATCTGACAGGTGAAACAATGTTTTGAAAAGATCAGACTTTTGCATTCAAATGCACTCTGAAAAAAAGAAACACATAAAACCTCAATATGAAAGCACATTTGTCAGGCCTAGTCTTTTCATATCACATCTCCAGCACTTGGCAGATGCTCTTATCTCTTATGAGTTTTAAAATCATATTTCAGGCAAATGCAGTGTTAAGAGTCTTACCCACTGACTGTTATTGGTATACCATGGTATTGCTGTGCAAGCGGGGAATCAAATGAAGCGCAGCATTCGTGTGTAATCATAGATTGGACGTGGCCATGTGAATGTGATGACAATGGTCAGATGAGAATGCACTGTATTTTTTTTCCTCACATGTGCATGCCAGATCACAATGCCATCAGCCCAGATGGGCAGTGTGTCAGCGTTTGACAAAATGTGTATTTATGGGCCATTTCAGGTCATGTATTCACACTAATCAGAAAAAAAAATCAGAATTGGACAATAAATGAACACAGCTGAAGACAGCGAGAGAGACAAAGCGAGAGCGTCATTGGTGTGAGCAGTGTGTTGGGAGCTGGAGCTGTACGTGACTGCGTTGTGACTAAATAATAAATGTGCCGTATCAGGTTTCACGTGGAGCCGAGGGCCGTGGCCCGTGGCTGGGGAGGGGGTGAACAGAAGAGATAGCACAGACAGACACAGAGAAAGAGAGGGAGAGAGGGAGGGTGAGAGAGACAGGAAATGGCCTAGACCCCCATAGGCATACGTCATGAACACCTTTAGTTTAATTATCCTGATTCTTAGCTTAATGTTATTAAGAAAATCTGCCCAAAAAGTGCACATCCTCAACTTTGAACAGATACTGCCTTTGTTTGGAAGAAGTTATTTGTTTATGATTTGAATTTGATGAAAAGATACTGTTCACACAGCATGTTTAGTGAAAAGACACCCCTTCCTTTACATTTTTGTTGTTTTCCATCTTTGTCACATTGATGTAGATTAATTAATAGATGTAATCAATTAATCATTACATGATTATGTTTAAATAGTAAAACAACTTGACCACTTGAGTAAGAATGAACAAAGAGAAGAAACAAAATCACCTCACTTTTGTAAGTCACTCTGGCTAACAGTTTCTGCCAAATGCCATAAATGTAATGTAATATGCCAGCCAATATGTTCAGCACCCTTGTGAAAGCACCCTCTCTTAACATTAATGTTCTCTCTCTTTCCCCCCCCTCTGTCACTTCTTTCTTTTAAGAAGGTGATGCTGCCAACGGGCGCGGCGTTCCGGTGGTTCCAGTAGGGCCGTGACTTCTGACCTCCACCCAAAGCTCTGCCGTCAAGTGCAATGCCAACTCTCGCTCGGACCGCTTCCAGCACCAACACTGGCTAGCAAACATACAAACCACAACAAAAAAGAGGCAACAACCACCAGAAACTCCATGAAAAACATTCAGAACAAAACAGAAACATTGCAAAATAATCAATCGAGTAATGGATGCACCTACTTATTCCTTGAACCAAAAATTAAACATAAAGAAGAAGAAATCTATGGCAACTTTCATTCCCTTTTATATGTTTCCATTTTGGTACCTTTTTGTCCTTTTTCCAGCAGGTTTTTTCTCTCGCTTAGACATGGAACAGTTCATTGCCAAACAGAAATGACAGACTGAGTGTGGACAATCAACAAAATTTCTGTGTTTGGTGTTAATGTCGTTCATGTGTGGAAAGATACAGTACTTGTGTAGAGAATGTAAATTTTACGGCTATATTTTAAAACTAGTGGCTCATGGCAAGCACTATTGTAATTTAGCACCGTTGTTCTTACTTAAACCTCTGTATTTTATTGATTGTTTCCTTTTTTTTTTAGTTTGATTTAAAATTTATAGTTTGGAAAACTGATCAATGTTTGTCATTTAAGAGATAAGGAACTATTTCAAGATGTAAAAATCCAGTTTTCTGAATGAAATGAAATGAAATGAAAGAACAAATATACGTTGAGAGCCCCATACCCAGTGTATATTTGGGGTAAAAGAGGACTGATGTTTATGTGGGGTTACTACTACTGGAAGCTCCTTTACCGCCAAACCATCCATGTCTCCTAGCTTTCTAGTCTGCGTTGTTTTATTTGTATTTTTTTGACTGGCAGCCTTACATTACTTTATGACGTCCCCAAAGTGCAGAGCTATTCTTCTTGGCACTTGGAGACAGCACTTGCTCCACCCAATTAAACGCACTGAAAAAGTTTTTTTTTTTCTTTTTCTAATTTGTTCTTGCTTTTTCACAACATTGCCAGTAGCTACATCTTTTAAAACGAACAGCAATGTTTGTACTGGATTAGAAATATGGGCTGGTTTTGTGAATAAAAACAAATGCATGTATTTGTGTCAAGAATTTACAGCTCTGACGTCTGTCTACTTGTCTACTTGCATGTTTTTTAAGAAACAGCAACAAACTTACAAAAAATATAAGACAGTCTGGAAATGTTCATAAATCTTATAGGTTGTTTCCTTTTCAATAAGGTAAAATAAAAAGCGATTGGACAAGAAATGTAATTTTGAAATGTAGTGAAGCTCTGTGGTGCTTAGAGTCTTTTTGGGTGGGCCGTGGGTTGCTTACAACACATAAAAAAGTACATTTCAAAAGTCAAATAAAGTGTAGTGCAGATTACTGCTAACTGAGGGTGGAGATACACGCTGGTCATTGTGTGATACTCCTGCAGTAACAAATTGCTAAGTATCTTAGAGAACAAATCTCTTTCTGACACACAGTCTGACATTTACAGGTAAAAAACACAATTAGAGAACAATGAATAATTGATACAGAGCCAGTATCTCGGATCCACAGTCCAGGTTTCTTAAGCAAGACTGTGAAGCTAGAATAGAGAGTGAGAGTGTGAGAGAGAGAGGGAGGTGCTTGAAAGCTCTGGAGGGTTCAGGAGCTGCAGCAGAACCACAAGAGAGGCATTGAGGAGACACTCTAGCACTCATCCTGGGGCTTGCTGACATCGGTCAGAAACAACACAAGTGCTGAACCCTCTGTGAACATACTGTCCATATTTGAGTGTCTATATTTTTGGATACACATGCACATTAAGTGATAATTTAGCAAAAAAAACCTTTAAATGTAATCAACCAATTAAGGCATACAGTGCCATGCAAAAGTTTGTCCACCCCTTGTCAAAAGCTAGTAAGCAAATAAAAGGTGACCCAATTTCCTAAAGGCATAATGGTAAATATGTATTTAATATTCTATGCAAGGGCGGCACGGTGGCTTAGTGGTTAGCACGTTTGCCTCTCAGCGCTGGGGTCTTGGGTTCGATTCCCCATCTGAGCGGAGTTTCCATGTTCTCCCCGTGTCTGCGTGG
>BRDA01069119.1:1891-13501 GCA_036984385.1 Crenuchus spilurus
TAACTTATTTTATATATATTTATTTAAAATGTAATTTTATTTCATTACTATAAATAACAATTATTTTGGATGATTTTATTCAATTATTATTTTAGCTGAATATCAATAACATTTCCAATATTATTTTTTTATCATTTCCTTTTAGTATGTTTAAATGTTGTTTTTTTACTTTGTCTAAAATATATTTATGACTCAATATTTCCACTTCTAATTCAGTAAGCTCCCCATATGTATACTTACATACCTTTTTGTTAGAGCATTTTTAAAATTTATTTTGGTACATCTTAAATTTAATATTAAACTGACTTGCATATAATAAGATATATATTCATATAAAATAATAATACACTTATAGAGCACTTTTTATACACAAAGGCAACTCAAAGCACTTTAGAGTGAAATTGTAAAATTAAATGATAAAAGTGGAAACAGACCAGAGCAGAGATATTATTATTATTATTATTATTATTATTATTATTATTATTATTATTATTATTATTTCAATTAATAATTTAATTAATTAATAATAATAATAATAATAATAATAATAATAATAATAATAATAATAATAAAAATAATGTCATATAGAATCTCATTGTGATGTCATATAGAATCTCATTGTGACATCATAGAATGTAATCATAGTATTTAAACGGCTGTAGAAGTCACAATTTTCGAGCTACAGACAAGAAATTCGCACGGGACCCTTCTCTGGCTTTTTCAAGCCAATTTCAAGCCAATTTCAAAGTTCGTTCACGAACTTTCCCTTTCCCCTTAATAATAATAATAATAATAATAATAAATAGGGGAAAGGGAAAGTTCGTGAACGAACTTTAAAATTGGCTTGAAATTGGCATGAAAAAGCCCGAGAAGGGTCCCGTGTGAATTTCTTGTCTGTAGCTCGAAAATTGTGACTTCTACAGCCGTTTAAATACTATGATTACATTCTATGATGTCACAATGAGATTCTATATGATATCACCTGCGTAGCAGCTGTTTAAAATTCTTGAACAAAAGTTTACGGACACATTTTGCTGGAATCCAATGGGACCAAAAACCAGTGTTTGGACGAGGATTTTCCGAAATCCGTAACTCCGATCGCTCCAAAAAGCACAAGCAACCTGGTTGGCTATAGGTCCGACGATGCTGTTGAGTTTCGTGGTTACAGGTTAAAAGCCCTAGCAGGAGATGTTGTTCAAATTTTGCGAATAGAATAATAATAATAATAATAATAATAAGATTACGAATAACAGTAAATTGGCTTTTTCAAGCCAATTTAATAAGATTACGAATAACAGTAAATTGGCTTTTTCAAGCCAATTTAAATAATAATAATATTATGAATAACAGTAAATTGGCTTTTTCAAGCCAATTTAATAATAAATACTGACAAATTATGATTTATATTCTATTAATAATTACTAGTTACTATTAATAATATACTAATAACTATTAAATGTTATGAATAATAAAATAATAAAATTTATATTAACCATTAATAAAATATTAATACATTATTACATATTATTTATAAATAATGAACTGTTAAAAGCATGTAGAATAAAATTATCACACAATCCTTTTCATTCAACTTCTCTTCGGCTCATTATCACCAATGTTACACATGTTTGGACTGTATGGTCAATAGATCTTATTTACACAGAATTATACCTCATTTCTGAGTAAAAATAAGAAAATCTGAATTATTTTGATAGTTAAACTTAGAGGCACGTAAATAGATGGCTTATCACAGACTGGTAGACACAAGCACACAGACTCAATTGTTAATGTTTATGAATTTTATTATTAAACCTCTGATATTAAAATATGACTAGCTCACGTGACAGACAGAACAAACGCTCAACATGTAAATAACTTACAGGTGAAAACGGATGTTGTTGGAGGGAGTGACAGCGGCGACGGCCAATCACACGTTAGCAAGAAATGAAAATCAGTGATCTTGTGGGTGGCCTAAAGGGAAACCTAATGCTTGCCCAAGTACATTTAAAATAGCGTAACATCTCACTCAAGCGGACTGAACAGAATAGGGGGAGGGCGAGACTAGTTTGGGAAAGAAACGCTTCTCGAGTAAAACAAAATCCCGGACATTTTTACAATTCCGCCCGGACATAAGATTTAAGTCTCAAAAAGAGGACATGTCCGGGTAAAAGAGGACGTCTGGTCACCCTACTTCTATCACTCTTTCTGACTTCTATCAAAGTTTCTGGGCAGCGGGTGCTGCTGAGCCTCTCCACCGTCACAAAGCATTCACAGGCGGACACACTTCACACTAGCCTCGCGCCAGTTCCAGCTAGCGAGCTAGCAGGTGTAAAGAGCTTCTCCTGTTTAAAGCGGCTCAAGTCTTACACCCGCAACACCATGAGCCAAGTCCGTTTAAGCAGCCTAGCTCTGCTGGCCATTGAGAGGACACTAGTCAAGTCCCTGGAAAAGATGCCTTGTTGGTACGATAGGGTCACAGATCATTTTCTTGAAAAGGAATGGAAGGTAGAATTTACGTATAAATAAACCAACACATTTTATGATGTAGCCCAAAATTGAGCTTCCCCTCCTTGAAAGACCAGCATCCGCCACTGCTTCATACTGAGGTATCATTTGACTTACCTCACTTTGTAAGTAAATAATACTACCCTAAATGTGACAATTGAATTCCAGTTTTAGAAATTTTTCTCTTGAGAAAACATGTTTTTCTTTATTTATCAACATTGTTTTGGTGTTGAAATAGGTTGACCAAAGTCTTGGCTTCACTAATGTTCTGCATTAACTAATAAAATAAAAGATACTTAATAATAATTGACAATCCTAAGCATGAAACATGTCTGAGAGCTAAGCTTACAGATTCATGATAATGATGTCTGATAAGGAACAGCTGAGCTGGGAGTCACATACAGACCTGACCCCTCCAGGGGTTCTGGATAATATAGTTCAGGAGAATCTGTATGAACTCAGGGGAAGTCACATGATGAGCAGAATAACTGAGGATTATGGGAGATGGAGTTTGAAAGAAGTCAGTGGTCAGATGAGCCTGGGTTGGGTTGACAAGGGATCATGACATATCTATTATTGAGAAACATCTGGACATGTTTGTTGACCATAGAGGGTTCATTTCTCTGTAAATTCATCCCCATGAAAACCCATATAACCAAATACAGATGAATTCAAGTAAAATTCTGTTTTTATTGAGATAATAGTTGTTTCAAAGTTAACATGTTAAATTGTGTTTATTCTACATTTTACCCTTCAAATTATCTGTAGATCAAGCCTGAAGCAGCAAGAGCAGAAGTTATTGTATTTTTTTATTACATAAATATTTACTCATCTTAAGCAGGCAAAGTTCATGTGATTTTATGGACTATGGTTGTTTTACAAACATGTAGAATTGAATCCCACTTTGTTCACCAATATTATGGTGGAGGTGCGGCACGGATGACTACATTTACAAATGTAGTTTAACAAACATCAATCAAGTGGGGTGTTTTTGGGGAGGGGTGTGGGATGGGTCAAAGGACACTCTGGGGGCAGGAAATTGAGCAGCAAAGGTACAGGCGCTCAGGCACCCAACCTGGAGCCACCCCCATGTATGTATGCATGAACATATGTGGCTGGTTTTATTTTAAAAACCCATGTTATAAAAAGTACACAAACATTTTTTGTTTAATAACTTTAATAACTTTAAAGTTTAATAACTTCCCTGTGTTTAATCTTTGACTTAATTCAATATTGACACAGTTCATATTAGATATATGATATTAGCTATATTAGATCTAGCTTTTTGGTTTGTGATGATACTGCTGCCTGTGGAAGCACTTTCTACTCAGCTAAGAAAGGCCATGATATGGGGAAATGTAATGTGTGCTTTGGTTTACACTGTAAATGAACAACCCCATGGACGGCCCTGCGTTTCAAACTCCCTCACCTACTGTTCAGCTGAACGGAAGCATATTTTCTCTGTATGAATGTCACATATACCAACTCCTTCATCCATCAAGCACACAGTTAAGGCACATGCGCTCCAGTACATGCATCAATCACACACTCTTTAACACAGCTAGCACGCTAGCACACCAAAACATTCATCAATCACCCTAAAAGTGAGTGTGGGTTTCTTGTCTGAGCTGATTCACACTTCTAGCATGTGATATCACAGCTAGCTAGCATTAGTGTGAAAGGATTTTGAGAGCTTACAATAGCTATTGAGAGTTAGCATGCATACTTGTCAAAAAGATGGAAAGATTGAGTTGTCAACATGTCAAGGTGTTGGGGATGAACAAGGGTTGGTGTGTATGTGAAGCTACAAAGAATTGCCATCTCTTAGCAGCTGTTGAAAAATCAACACTGTTTTTAATATTTGATCTCCATCACTGAGGCCATTTAAAGTCATCATAATATAAGTCTAGTCACTCAGCCATATTTTGGTAATGTCACCAGGCAGTACAAGACCAGACTCCTATCTCTTGAAACTGTCAAAAATGGTACAACAAATACATTTTTATAAGAAATATATATATTTTTTATTATTTAGGTTATACTGTTATGCATACGGATGCCTCCACTCCCTCTTTATGGTCATTTCCATAGCTACCATGTTTTGTATCTGACAACATATATGCTAATCTTTACATGTCAATGAAAGACTATGATATACCTCACCCACCCACGCCACCCCACCAATGGACTGATTAGCCTTTTAGGGTGATGCAATACTTGGGCCAACCCAAGACTGATATTCCTTGTAGGCAGATATCCCCACCAGTCCCAGGCCAACAGTTGCTGGGATCTCCCACCCTCCTCACCCAAATCAATGTTCACTTCAACAACTTTCCAAACCCCAAGTCCACTGTAGACTTCCCCACCAGGACTGATGGTGGTAATGGGTCAGTCTGCACAAAACACCAGGACGGAATTTCCAGTCCAGTCCTGGATGCAGTGCAATTCATCACTACTGAATGTTTTTTTTTTTTTTTTTGCTTTAACACACTACAGTGCAAAATAATTGTCAGGCCTCCCCAGTCATGTGTTCTTAGTTTTTGTCTCCATCTGGTGGTTATGTTATGTTTTGCACCTTCCTGTTTTTTTCACTTACTTTGCCCATATTTGGTCTTCCTGTTTTGTCATCATTCATTGTCAGTTATCAGTCTCAGGTGTAGCTCGTCTAGCTCATTAGTCCTTGTCTTTTTAAGCTCTGTGTGTTTGTCACTTGCCCATGCTTCATTTTGTAAGTATTTGGTCTTCATGTCAATGTTGTGCTCTCTGGTTTTTGCCTGTTTTGTTTTTTTGTTTCTAGTCTTAGTCATAGTCTGAGTTTATTTCACTTATTTAATAAATATCATCTTTACTTTGATCTGCACGTGCATCCGTCTCCTCAGTTAACTTTAATTAATTAGTTAATTAATTAACTCAATTAGTTTAATTAATTTTACCACTGGCTACACAAAGCCTCACATAATGAATCATCGACACAAGGATGCAGCAGAGAAGGGGAGCCTTGCCACACTCCCTAAGGAATCTCAGCAATAGGGGGCTATTGCGGCAGTCCTTAGAAAGAACTCAGAGCTTCTCCAACAAATGAAGGACCAACTGGAAAACAGTAAAGCGCTGGCCCATAAGAAGATGGAGTGGATTAGGAGGGCTGTGCAGCTTTTGGTGGACTTTTTGCCACTTCTGCCACTGAACTTCTTTTGTGCTGCTAAAAACCTCCTAGACCCTGACTTAATTAAGGGACCTTTATGAGGACCTAAAACCCCGGGATATTTTTTCGGTGGTGTAAATACTGGTAAGGTGAAGCTGGTGGCTGAAGGGGTGGGAAATGGAGACAGTGCCCAGGTTGGAATGGGGGGGGTTAATTCTCAAGGAGGAAGAACAGCCTACACTCTGGATTTTGGTGGGTTCTGCAGTGTTAGCCTACAGTGCTCGTGAGGAGGAGCAAAGCCCCATGGTTGAGATCACAATGAGTGCTGTACCACTCCTCAGCACTAGGAAAGCTGATGAGAACTTTTCTGCAGGAGCAAGCAGAGGAACTCGTATGGGACACTTACATCCAGAAGCAGCTGGATGCTTTGGAGGTGTTGGGAGACACTACTGCTGAGGAAAGGAAGAGGAAAAAGCTATGGAGAGGAGAGAGAAAGAACCCTCAGATCTCCAGCCTGCAGCAGAGGCAAAGGCTGCTCCTCCTTCAGCTCTCCAGCCTGAGGCAATCATGGCTATGGCTGCCTCCACCCAGACTCCAGCACTTGAGGCGGTCATGGCTATGGCTGCCTCCACCCAGACTCCAGCCCCTGAGGCGGTCATGGCTATGGCTGCCTCCACCCAGACTCCAGCCCCTGAGGGGGTCATGGCTATGGCTGCCTCCACCCAGACTCCAGCCCCTGAGGGGGTCATGGCTATGGCTGCCTCCACCCAGACTCCAGCCCCTGAGGCGGTCATGGCTATGGCTGCCTCCACCCAGACTCCAGCCCCTGAGGCGGTCATGGCTATGGCTGCCTCCACCCAAACTTCCACTGCAGAGGTCCCAGTCACGCCCACGCCCTCATCTCCAGTGTCCACGCCCTCGTCGTCTGAGGCCGCATCCATGGTGGCCGAGGCAGCCACGCCCTCGTCATCTGAGGCCGCATCCATGGTGGCCGAGGCAGCCACGCCCTCGTCTCAGGTGGCCACGCCCTCATCTCAGTTGGCCAGGAGCACCACGCCCCCCTTCAGTGGCCAGGAGCACCATGCCCTTTTCAGTGGGTCCTAGTATCCCAGCTCAGACCCTAGTAGGCAAGGAAGCTGCTAGGGCCTTTGGACATTACTCATCACCACCAGTGGCTCCCTGGCATCAAGGACCCAAGTACTGTGCCCCAGGATGGGGCTGGGGAGCCACTGTCCCCACTGCTGGGCCCTCCCTCCTGCCCCTTGGTTTTATTCACCCAGCCTCTGCCCCTCTTTTGTCTCCTTGGGGGAGCTTTCGGGGGTGTTTCATCGCTGACAGCCCAGGATGTGGCTGTCCATGTTTTCGAGACTGTCCTTTGTGACCCAGCTGTGTCTTTGTCTCCGAGTTTAGTATTGAGTCTTATGTCTCTTTGTCGTAGATTATAGTTTGGTTTTCTTATGCTTATTTAATCCCAGTATATGTTTCTTATCCAGTTTGTACTTTTGGTCATGGTTCTGTTATGTTCTTTTGTATTCCCTGTTTTAGTCAGTTGTGTTGTATCATGTTAGTCCTTGGATGTTTTTCTTTCATGTTCCAGGTTTTGTCTAGTGTTCTAGATAGTTTTTCGTGCCATGTTCTAGTTTCTTACTAAAGTCTTATAGTTCATTGTTTCTTGTCCTAGTGTTTTCTGTTCTGGTTTTAGTGTTCCTCTTGTTTTAGTGTTTTGCTTTAGTTTCCTGTTTTTGTTTTAGGCTGTCTCGGGTCGAGACAGCCTTAGGGGGGAATTATGTCAGGCCTCCGCAGTCATGTTAGTTTTTGTCTCCATCTGGTGGTTTTGCACCTTCCTGTTTTTACACTTCCTTTGCCCATATTTGGTCTTCCTGTTTTGTCATCATTCATTGTCAGTTATCAGTCCCAGGTGTATCTTGTCTAGCTCATTAGTCCTTGTCTTTTTAAGCTCCGTCTTTGTCACTTCCCCATGGTTCATTTTGTAAGTATTTGGTCTTCATGTCACCGTGTGCTCTCTGGTTTTTGCCTGTTTTGTTTTTTTGTTTCCAGTCTTAGTCACAGTCTGAGTTTATTGCAAAGCAATGCGCAATATACTGTTATTCGTTTTTTCATATATTCTTCTTCTTCTTCTTCTTCTTCCGCCGGATTTTTGACGCGCTTCTTGTCCTGCAATTTTCGAGATATCGACACCGTTCCAACTCCAGATTGTTTGGTCCGATTGCGTGATCCGGGCTTGTATACAGAATTTTGATCGGATGTGCGGTTTTCCTAAAATCTTCCTTAATGAATTTTTTCCCATAGAGAATGAATGGGGAGCAAAACTGCATGCTCATCTACTGTACTTCTGCTTGACCGATTCGCACCATTTCGGATACACTATATCAGGGCAGGCCCCTGAGCTCAAATTCACTGTTGTTTTGACCCGCACTCGTTTATTTGTCATTTTATTGCCATCCCTTTTTCGTCCCATTCACCTCCATTCATTTTTGGCCATACCAAATTCCACGCTTCCATTTGCGCGACAACAACCAGAATCGATATACTACATCATGGCAGGTAACAGAGCTCTAGTCCAGAGCCATACTGACCTGCACTCCTTTTTTTGTCACCTTTTCTTCCCTCGTTCCTCCCATTGACTTCCCTTCATTTTCACATACACTCAAGCTACAGAGTTTCTGTCCCATGCTTGAAGTCCATAGCAACGGCCTTGGGTGCCATAGCAACGGCCTTCTGATCCATAGCATCCGCCTTCTGATCCATAGCATCCGCCTTCTGATCCATAGCATCCGCCTTGCGGCCCATAGCAACGGCCTTGGGTGCCATAGCAACGGCCTTGGGTGCCATAGCAACGGCCTTGCGGCCCATAGCAACGGCCTTGCGGCCCATAGCAACGGCCTTGGGGGCCACAGCAACCACCACAGATACCACAGCATCACCTTACAAACCAACTGGGATACCTTAGCTTGTGGGCCATGTTAGCAATGCACAACATCCCGCATTTCCTTCAGGAAATGCACTTTTCTAGTTTAATAAATATCATTTTTACTTTGATCTGCACATGCATCTGCCTCCTCAGTTAACTTTGGTTTAATTTATTTTACCACTGGCTACACAAAGCCTCACCATAATATAATGCTATGCAACTAAACATGGTATTGATTTGAAGTGTGTAATCAGATTACATTTGAATAAGAAATAATTGTCATTACATTGTTGAGCAGCACAGACTTTTATTTTGACACATTTAGTAAGAGATGAATTCATGAGTCAGCTCCAGTGATTCGGCAATTATACTTTATTCTTCTGACCATTAAATGTTAGCTGCTCAATCCATTGCCTCAGCATTGAGATTGGAGGTTGCTTAGCAAGATCTCGACCACCTAAAACTCTGTGCCTTTCAAGAAAGGATGTTTTAAAATGCCGTTGTGAACTTTTATGCTAGTAGAAAATATGATGCTGTTAGCATTAGTGCTGAACTGCATATGCATTCAAATTAATATTAATGTCTCTCTTCAGAGCAAATAAAGCATATCAATCTAGTTTTATGCTTAATTCACTTACATGCATCTGGCTTAAATGGCAATTGGCATTTCTTTTTCAAATTACCATTTGGGTTAGTGATGCACTACAAATTATTCTGCTCTGAAGCATTGATCTCTCCCTTCATTTATCTTTCTCTTGCTCTTTCAAAGAGTACTTTCTTGCTGAAATGTTGCTCTTTGATAGCTCAGCAGACATATTCCTAAAACTTCTTAGGAGAAATAACAAAAGGTGATATACGTCTGGCTCACAAACACTAATAGCTGTTCACAGCAAGTGAGAAGCCTACAGGAATGACAAATCCAACACCTCAGTAGTTTCTCCTTGATGACCGTGAGATCAGATGAAAACTTATGAGAATTTAACTCCCTCTGCTGCTCAGACATTAGCCTTCTTGCTAGCTTTCTACTCCATTACATCTTGGTCTATTCTGAATTGAATACCTTGAAGAGAAATGGTTGAGTACATTTTGAGATTTTTGTCTTGTCATGTACTAAACATAAGTGTTGTCAATATGAGATCTCCTTAACTGAGATCTCTGGGGGGGGGAGCCGTAATTCTTTTAATTAGAAATGTCTGAGCAGCAGAGGGAGTTAAATTCTCATAAGTTTTCATCTGATCTCACGGTCATCAAGGAGAAACTACTGAGGTGTTGGATTTGTCATTCCTGTAGGTTATCCCAACATCCTCCGCATCAATCCGTTGTGCCAAACCTTTTATTCATCGATTCATTTCTCCAACCATCCAGCTCCTTTATTTATTCATCCATTCGTTCATCACTTCAACCATTAGCCTTCTTGCTAGCTTTCTACTCCATTATGTCTTGGTCTATTCTGAATTGAATACCTTGAATTTGGCATGAACATATTTAATATACCCATCTTTTTCACACATCTATATGATCATATTATTTTTACATAACAAAGATGCTCATTGAACCATTTTGAAGATTTGAAATGATAAATGATTTCAATTTGAGTACCTAATGGTTACATTGAGACTAAATGACATTCAATTTCAAAAGGTTTTTATTGTCATTTCAGCTATGTACAGTACATAATGAAATGAAACAACTTCCCTCTAGTACCAGGTGCAACACAGAACACAATTGCAATGTAATGTAATGATGGTCAGTATATGGTATTGAGTTTTTGTCGAGTGGGTAGCAAGATGAGTGTATTGTGCAATGTGCAAATGTGCAAATATTGCAATGGTAGTGGACAGTATACAGTGCTGTGCAAAAGTGCAGAGATATTTAGTCCATGAGAGTCAAACTATGTGCAGTAAGGAGTCTGACAGCCTGTGGGATGAAACTTTAGTTTGGCGTTTAACAAACTGGAATCCCTGGGCTTCAGCACTCCCCTGCAGAACTTGCTGCTAGACTTCCTCACTGAAAGACCACAGTCAGTAAGGGTTGGGCAAAACAACTCCAGTGTCATCACTCTCGGCACAGAATGCCCTCAAGGATGTGTACTGAGCCCCCTGCTGTTCACCTGGATGACTCACGACTGTGTCCTTAGGTCTGCCACTAACCACATCGTAAAGTTCTCGGATGACACTACAGTGGTGGGCCTCATCAAGGATGATGATGACCTCGCCTATAGAGAGGAAGTCGAGCTGTTAGTGGTTTGGAGCAATGCCAACAACTTGATCCTGAACATGGATAAACCAAAAGAGATCATTATCGACTTCAGGAAGAACCGGCCCAGCCACGCTCCACTTTGCATTAACACCACGGCTGTGGAGGTGGTCAGCAGCGTAAAGTTCCTGGGGGTGCACATCACAGACAACCTCAACTGGGGCTTCATGTACAAAGACTTGTGTGGATTTCTTACTGAAACCTGGAGTACGGACAAATCCAGAAAATGGCGTAAGCAAAAAAACATCCGGATGTATCAAACCGCGCTTACACCGGAATCAACGCACATTTCTTTTGTACATCCCAATCAACGTGGAATTGAGCGCACATGAGAGTGGCTGACTCCTCCTGTGACACGCCCCCCTATAAATATGCAAATTAATTTAAATATGCCCTGCACCTGAGGTGTTCCCTCTCTGATCTATCACAAACCATGTCTAAACGGGGAAAGAAGAGGAACTTCACCGAATGTGAAGTGGAGACGCTTCTGAATGAGGTAGAGGCACGGAAAAAATGTGTTTGGCACGCTGTCCTCTGGCATTACGGCAAAGCGCAAAAGGTCTGAGTGGGACAACGTGTGTGAAGCCTTAAATGCTGTATGCTGTGGGGTCAGAACAACACACACTGGCAGAAATAAAAAAAAGTGGTCAGACATTAAGGTGGATGTGAAGTGGAGGCCTACTGCACATCACCAGAGTGTGACCCAAACAGGCGGGGGGGCAGGAGATATCAAACTCACTCCATTGTACCAGAGAGTTGCCGGTGTTGTGGGTGA
>BRDA01069127.1:0-12899 GCA_036984385.1 Crenuchus spilurus
CAAGTTTTCGGTCCCCACGCCGTGAGTGTGCTAACGTGTTGTGGACCCCACCATGTAATAAAAACAAACACACACACACACACACACACACACACGCACACACACACACACACACACACACACACACCATGTTGAGTTTGGTCTTTGGTTTTCAGTTTATGTTTTACATTACATGTTCATTTTGTAATACATTTTCAGTGCCTATTTGCATTTTCACTGAAGTTATTTTATGTCTAATTCTATAAATTCATGTTAAACACTACTTTGAGACATTGTTTACAGCTAACGAATGTTGAATAAACATTTGGTGTTGAAAAATGTTTTTTGTGCTAATTTAAGAGCAGTTAAAACAGACCGGTCAATTTTGACCGGGAACACTAAAGTAAGGGGCAGGAGGCGAACACGACCGGAGGGTTAATGCTCTTGCCGCTGAAGGCATTCAGATCTTCACAGCAATGTTCCAAAATCTAGTAGAAAACCTTCCTTGAACAGTCAAGACAGCAGGATATTTTAATAGTCATGATGTCTGAAGAAACAATGAATGAGCAGGTGTGCTAATACTTTTGTCCATATAGTATATAATGCACTTTAGTGTATATGGGGTTAATGGTGGATCCTGTGGGACAACAGGGTTAGCTTAAGCTTTACTTAGCATGACATGATAGTTTTGTTGTAATTAAAAAATGTAAGTAAATGGTAGAAGTTAGATTTTTTTCTTTAAACTGTTCCTTTAATGGGATGCTGTTACCTCCTGCTTGGTGAGACAGCAGGGCAATCAGGTGCTCCGTCTGGCCGCAGCACCCCAGTGGAGTCCAATCTGTGACAAATAAACCAAGCCCTCCAGGACTGGCTTGTGTTTGTGGTTTTCTTTTTTAAGTCCCAGGGAAGCTCTGCAACTCATAATGTGACGAGAATAATTAAACACACACACACACACACACACACACACACACACACACAATATAGGAGACCTAAATGCCTGTGATTTTATCACAAATAAACCTGACCAGAGTTTAATGAGTGCAGTTCCTGCAGAACCAACCCAAAAGAGTGCCTCTCCAAAAGCCTCCAGCCAGGCTGGACACAATTAAGCCTGGATGTGGAGTAATGACTCTCTGATAGATGACAAGGTAGTGCCTGCCAGAGCCTGAAAGGGATTTTCCCAGTTTGTCCACCCTTAAGGACATCTCACCTTATTTCAAAAGTTCAAGTTTCTTGCTAAATTTCAGTCAGTTGTGAGCACTAAATCTGCAGATGTTTTGTTAGCTTTAAGCAGATTTTTAAGCAGCTAATTGTTTATTTATTTGCATGGATACAGTCATGCAAGAGGTAATAATGTGATTACACTTCATGGTGGGGGTCCCCTGTTGAAAGTCGGTGTGGGGTGTTTTACTTTCACTTTAAAAATAGACCTGGACTACAGCCTCATACTAGCCCCAGACTAGGGTT
This sequence comes from Crenuchus spilurus, assembly GCA_036984385.1. Classification (NCBI taxonomy): domain Eukaryota; kingdom Metazoa; phylum Chordata; class Actinopteri; order Characiformes; family Crenuchidae; genus Crenuchus; species Crenuchus spilurus. Next base: position 1,450 of record BRDA01069127.1, read on the forward strand.
GGGCAATGTCTATTTAAAGGTGCTGTATGTGAGTTCAGTTCAACAGACTTCCAATAATGTTTCCTCACAGTTGGCTAGCTCTCTATTCAGATTTTGCACCAGAAAAAGTCTGGGGTTTGTACTCAGCACTGGCCCCGTATATAGAAATAAACAAACTGGCTTGGACCAAGAAACACAACACTATTACAGCCAATCAGCAACAGGAGGCATTGCACAGGACAGGGGGAAGGGGAGGGGCAGGGGTGAAGACTTGTGTAAACATTGGTGAGGATTGTGGACAGTGGAGAGACCACAGAAGGCTAAAAGGCATGAAAAGAGATGAGGATGTTGCTCTATTCCTACTCAATAGGTAAGAAACATTAACTTATTTTTGCTATTTCACAGCATTGCTAGTTTGTTTAGCAGCAGCAATGGTAGCAAATCTTTGCTAACATGCAATTTAGCTAATGCTAACCTTGCTAAAGCTAAATTTCTTTTAGCCTGCAAAAGTTGTTACCTTGGCAATGGGTATGAATAAATGTTGCGGAGCTTCTGAAGGGGGAAGGGGTTGTGTTTGTTTTACTGTTGGGTTAAAATATCAACAATAATTTTTTTAGAATAATGTATAGCATCTGAAAGTGATTTGTTGATGTCTATAGGGAGAACTTGTGATGAACAATGAAATCAGATGGGGGTACTATAAATTTTTATATACTTATTTCTAAACTAATATATACTTAATATACTTACTCTATATATTTTCATGTTCTTAAAATATTTTCTTCATACAAAATGCAGGTTTTGTCTAAATAATGTTTTGACAGTTTTATTGTTAAAAGCTTTTTTGAAGCTAATCTAAATGTGCTTGAAAACCAAAAAGGTTTGATTGACATCACAACAAGGGGAGAAAATACATGACCTTTAGCTTTACTTTGGCTAATGCCATCATAAATATTTATAGCCATGATATTGCTTTGCTTTAAATAATCCTGGTCCATATGGTCTGTGAGTAAACACAAATCTGAGTACATTGTAAAAATAAATCAAGGTTATGGCTGCAAAGTGAGCTTTTATGATCAATTGTGTCATTAAATTAAGATGTAAATGTCTTTTGAATGTTTAGGACTATTTATTTTTAACAAAAAAATGCTAATTTTGCATTAAGAAAATATGTTTGAAAAGCATATGCAGTCAAAACATTTTAATGGGTTAACTGGTCATTCAAGCTATAATCATACAAATTACACATTATATCAATCTGATTTGGGTAATCAACATGATTTCAATTGCAGTTCATTTCTATTGTATATAATACTAGAGAGACACCAATGACTGGAAACCAATTCCTTGTGTGTATCAAGATGGCCAATAAGGTCTGGCCAAAAAATCTTTTGTTTCCTAAAATTGGAAAAGAATGGGTTAATATGGTAAGCCATTTCAGAATATCGCACATTTTGGTGTATCCAAACTTTTGACTCCCCCTGCTCAGCATGTGCAATAATACTGAACCTCAGAGCTCAAAGACGGCGATGCGGAACGGAGACGCGTTAACAAAATGGGTCACATCTCGGGTCGCTCAGTCAGCCGAGCGAGAAAAGAGCAACGTGGCAATTATCACTCAGCGTCATCTGCGAGGCTCTTTGCAGCCCTGTGCTCACCACAGCTCTGCAGCAGCTACACTTTATCAAGCCTGTACTAAATGAAGTTTCACACCGACAATGCAGGAATCACACCACGCTTTCTGCACCCCTCACCTCCGCCTGTCTAGCAGGGTGAGGAAGCTGAACAGGGGTCGCTCTTGTCCTTTAAAAGATGGTGAATGTGCTTGGTCCTGACACGTCAGCGATCAGCCCCATCCTCGGCGGTGGAGAGTCCGAAGAGCGTCAGAGACTCTCTGCAAAGTGCATTGTTAAAGTGTGACAAGATGGATGTTTGGGCCCAGCCTTGTGGAAAACATGATTCCACTTCACACCTAATGGACTGGCCGACCAACCCTGAGGGAGCTGAGCAACTGTAAACTGCTGGCTACTGAGGTGCTTAGCCAACACTTCCAGCATCAAAACAAAAGCTCTCATGGATTTGTAGCCCAAGAGTGGGCCGAGCTAGAGCTAATTGCATTGGAGGGCTAACAGGACATAATGCTTTTTCACCAGAGGCCAGCACATAGTTGGTTGGATCCAGACCTGAAAGTATATCAGAAGCATTCTGCCCAGGTCCACAGTACCAAGATTAGAAACCAAACTCAATTGTAGTAGATATGGTTGCACCATCCTGTACAATCACAACCACCGCCCCCAAAAATGGTAAAGGACTGTTATTGGGGTGATGTTCCTTAAGCATGTTCAGAACCTTTCACTGGAGAATATTTATAGCACTTTTTCACCAAAATAACTCTGGTTTTTGAACTGGTGCCGTTCGGGCTTATGAGAACTTCTGTGCTTTTTAGTGAACCAGCCTGCATTTCCACTAGTTTTAGTTTAATCGAGGACACGTCACGGTGTACGTCATCAACAAAGTGGAATTATAAACAAAGATGGCGGAGCGCATCGACTACTTGCGAGCATTTGTGCTCTTGGTACAAATGCTTGTTTCACTTCACAAGTCAAATCTCGTCTTCCCTCGTCCAGCTCCACTGTGCGATAGCTCCTTTTTAGAATCTCTGTAGTCCTTTTTTAGCTTCTTTAGCTTATTTATCACTTGCAAACCTGCCCGAGCTAAATCCTCCACCAGCTCGCTGTAGAGTTTCGCTTTTCTAATACTCCCCTCAAGTTTCCCCTGAAACTCCGGAGAACACCAAATAGATAACAAAAACTGAGTTTCTTCAATGGACCACTGTATGCTATGAGTCACCATCTTCTTGCATTGAGTGCGCAGGCGCGTTTGGTTCACACAGAAAAACCAAGTATTTTTTGGTTCCTGCTGCGAACGAATGTTCCTGGTTCGGGGCGCTATTTTTGTTGGTGGAAACGCGCCGAACAGTTCAAAATTAGGTTCGCGAACCAGAATGGTGCCGGTTCCATGTTGGTGGAAAAGTGCTAATAGTCATACATCAAAAATATATGAAATGTAGAAGTCATTTGGGTCATAATTTAATTTAAAAGGGTAAACATATTTTATATTCTTTTCACATAATGTAATATATTTCAAGACTTTTTGCCCAGTTGAAGTTGACTGACCGATAAAGTTTGAAAAACTTAATTTGATCTCATTTTAACCATATGTTCACATTTATAACCTGTGTTAACAATTTACATTTAAATGATTAATTGAGCATGTTTGTGTTTTTATGGTAAAATGTAAACATCATTTTTCAAATCTTTGGCTCCAATAAAGTACATCACAACTATTCAAAAACTGTCAAAATAGCCCAAGATTCCAAAAGACGTGTTTGCTTAAGGTACAGGGGTGGACATAAGGTTCATCATAGTGTCCCTGCCAAACCTACACCCTAACTTTGGGCTTTGTTTACTTCTTCAGCTTCTCTTGAGGCCATCTGTCCACCTTCCAGAGTGGTTATTAACCCATACAGACAATCTCAGAGCATTAAAACTGTGGCCCACCAAGGCCCACAACTTCACCCAGTCCTGCTCCATCCTTCGCCCTTCTGAAAGTCTCTCCACCTTGAGCAGTCAAGCGTTACAATGACAGAGCACTGGAAGAGGGGGGAAGAGGAGGTCGTTGACTTCTGCTCACCTTTGTGGGAGGCTAGAGGTGACTTTGATATTCCCTGTGTGTGCATTTAGGCGGTCTGCATCAGAAAAGGCCCTTATTCATGTTGACCTTTCTCTCAAAGCCTTCCTCTAAAAGAAGAGAGCCCCTCTTCCCTCTCTCAGAGCGTGATGGCTGGCTGTCCGCTGGAAAACAAAAGGGCAAGTGGCAGCCTGACACAAAGTCAATAGCGAAGACGCAGCGGTGTTTGAACGCAGGGGACCGGTGACCCTGTCCTTTTGGCAGTGACTTTGAGTGAAGGCCGCGCCCATGTCAAGTGCTTAAGGAGGATTATAGCCAGGATGTGTGTATGTATTCCATCAGACCCTTCAGACAGACTGGATTAACCCTTATAAGCCTAAAATTATTACCAGCACTTTAACATTATTTAAATGTCACTGTGTAATTCTGTGTAATTTTGATTCCATGCATCAATCATTCTTTCCATCTCTCTATCCATCTCTTCTATCCACTCATCTATCTACACATTCATTCCATTCTTCCATTTTCTGTCTATCTACACATATATCAGTCCAGTCATTCCATTCATCCACCCATCTTTTCCAGCCATCCTTCATCAATTTTTTCTTTTATTTCTCCATTTGTCCATCCACTCATTTATCTATCTATTTTTGTCATTCGTCATCCCATCCACTCATATGTACCAATTCATTCCATTCATGTATCTATCCCTCCATCTCTCCACCCATTAATGTCCATCCACTAATTTATCTACCCATTCATTCAGTTGGTCTGTCTGTTTAAACCAACCATCTATCCAGCCATTAAAGTCATCCACCCATCCACTCATAGCTAATAATTCATTCCATTCATCCACTTATCTTGCCTAACCTCTCATTAATCTACCCATTCATTCCATTCATATGATTTCCATTCAACTATCTTGTCCATCCACTCATCTATCTATTCATCCATGAATCGGCCGATGGCCCGATTCAAGAGCTGTCAATCGGTTTCGTGTGCTTCTGCTGCGCTCTCTCTCTCGCTCTCGCTCTCTCGCTCTCTCCCTCCATCCTCCATCTTGTTTAAAATATTGGATCAATCAATCAATCAATCAAATTTTATTTATAAAGCGCTTTTTACAACTGATGTCACAAAGCAGCTTTACAGGCTTAGTAATAACAAACATCAAATCATTAATCCCTAATCCCCGGTGAGCAAGCCAACAGCGACAGTGGCAAGGAAAAACTCCCTCAGAGCTGGAGGAAGAAACCTTGGGAGGAACCAGACTCACATGGGGGACCCATCCTCCTCTGGTCTGCTAATTCTAAGTGTGTGGATCCCCGGAACCACATCCCAACGCGACAGTATTTTACTGTTTCTGAATTCACATGTCAAATACAACTAAACCAGTTCTCTAGTATTTCATTAATCTATTTGAATGCAAGCAAAAATAATTTTTTTGTAATAACTTATGTTGAATCATAATGTAAATTATCTATTTCAAACAAGTAACTCATATTATTTCCTACCCTATTATATTGAACCTGAATCGTATCGAAATCCTCCTCAATCGAATCAAACCGAATCGAATTGGTCCAATTTAAAATAAATCGTTTCTGAATCGTATCGTACCGCATGAATCAAAATACATATCGTATCGTCATTTATTGGACAGATACACACCCCTACTATCTACTCATCTATCTTCCCATTCATTCCATTCATCATTTTTTTCATCCATCTATCTATCCACTCATCTCTCTTTCTATTCATCTTTTCTTCTATACATTCAACTATTTATACTTCTGTCCCTTCATCTGTCCATCTATTCAACATCTACCTGTCAAATGTGTATGTCTACTCATCCATTTACCCATTTTGCCCATCCACTCATCTATCTGTTCATCTATTTCATCCATCCATCAATAAATCTACTGAATCTATATCTACCTGTCCTTCCATCCATCCATTCATCCATCTTTTCATTCATCTATCTATGTTTGTCAAAAATATGAGAGTTAAATCATGTAACAGATTATAATTTCCAGTCTATTAGGTTCTACTGCAGAACAGATGTTCTCTAATAAACTAAGTGCTGAGTGTAATTCAGTTATTATAAAGCTCCTTAAGCTACAGTACTACAGTGAGGCATATATAAGCCATAAACTCCATTACCTTTTACCTCCTCTCCAACTCTCAGGCTTGTTCTCTTTCCCCTGATTAATATGGGTGAGTTTATACCATTATAAAGCTGAAAACAAAGCACTTCCTCTTCAATTTATAACGTGGGGTGGCATAATCATAACCGCGTGCTATTTTAGCACACTGCCGCTGGATATAAATGAGGATTTTAACTAATGAGTCTCTTAAACACTTAAATAGCCTCTGTGCTTAAGACATAGAGGAGGGGGGGCTTTTCTCAATTAACTTAGTGTAAAATTAATTGCATCCAACTTCATCAAGTACGTTTTTGTTGCTGCGGATTTTACATTTAGCTCATATACAACTTACAAAACAACAGAATGACATTCTTAGTGTAGACCTAATCAGAGAGAGTTTAAACCATCAAGCACGTTTTCTGGCCCATGCTGAGTTAGCCAGGCCTGAAAATATGCCTCTGAGGACCACAAGGGGGCATTAATTATCACAAATGGCCAAGTGTAAAGGAGTCTCAAAGGACTTCAGACATGCCTTCAAGGGTTTTATTTTTAAACCGTGCAATTTTTAGGCCTGTAGTTGATCAAAAATGACTAGACTGATCATATACTTTGTGTGTACAGTCATATGCAGAAGTGCACCCCTTTAAAATACGTGTTTTATTGAATGTGTAAATAAGTGAATTAATCTTATCCTGTGAACAAACATCTGCACATTTCAGTACACATGTGCTCTTTACTTACTGAATAGAACATAAAATGTGAAAATGTGGCCTGTGCAGAAGTTATGGCACATTCAGAAAATCAGTCACTTAACAATGTGTGCACTAATGAATGTATGTGATATATAATAACATGTAAAGAATGTATTTGTGCATATTTGTTCTTGAGGGACATGTACTGGTAATATTATATGTATCCGGATACAGGAGTTATAATGTAATACTATACTATAGTATATATAATATACTATAAGTAAAGAGATATGTTGTGCTTTTTTAAATCTAATTTTAGGAAAACTGTCAGCAGTGTGTCCTTGTTTCTTTTGTAGTGGAAGAATCTAATGGCTGAAGATAGATTGTCATGAGTTTATATACTGTACCAGTCAAAAGTTGGTTTTTTTGTTGTTGTTGTTTTTCCTACATTGTAAATTAACACTAAAGTCATGCAGACTATGAAGGAGCACATAAGGAATCATGTAAACTTAAGTGTTAAACAAACCAAAATGTGATTAGATTCTTCAAAGTAGTCACACAACTGATGTCTCAAACACATTAAGAGGCAAGAAATGCAAGTCATGAACTCTTGACAAGACACAGCTGTTAACTGAAAGCCATTCCAGGTGACTACCTCATAAAGCTGACTGAGAAAATGTCAAGAAAGCTGCCATCTAAGCAAGAGGTGTCTACTTTGAAGAATGTAAAATATAAAACAGATTCTGGTTTGTTTAACACTTTTTGTTTAATAAATAATTTCATATGTATTTCTGCACAGTTCGGATGACTTTAGTGTTAATCTACAGTGCAGACAATTGTGACCACTGAATGTCCAAGAGGTTTGTCCAAACCTTTGACTGATACTGTGTGTGTGTATATACAGTATGTGTGATGATATGTGATAGGTGACAGACTGACAAAGAGCCTAGTTCAGATGTCTCCTTTTGGTCTCGTGTTATAGTCTCCTGAGTTATCAAAGAAAAACATTTGAGCATTACAAGTACACTATGACACATTCCACAGTTTATGTGAGTCTAAAATTCTTTTGTGTGCAATCACATTAATCTAGTCTAAAACTGCAGTAGAACCCAGTCTGGTCCTGAACCATGATACCTGGTGCTGAACCCATATGGAGCTGTAAAATGTCCTTCCACAAGGATTTCCCTGTGATGCTTCCACACATGGATTCATGTGGACTATGAACAACCGGTAAGAACAAAAAATTTTTATAGCATGTTTATCCTCTTATATATTGTCCGACATCCATTCCTTCCATGCAGAGCTTCTTCTTTTCTAAGATCCATACAAAAAGGAGGAGTCATATCAACGCTGAAACCCTCTTCTTTCTACTTAACTTGTTCATTTCTGACTATTTTAGCTGCTATTTAAAGATTCTGCTTCAAATAAACAATATATCATATTCAGTTAGAATAAGTGTTGATTTTTGCTGTTTGAGTCCCTAACAAATAGAACTGAGCACTCAGTTTTTGCCTTCAAATCTGAGCTGTAAGATGAACCAACATAAAGTCCCTTCAGTGATGTGCAGCATGGAATAAATTATTTCTGGGACTAAAAACCTAAAATCATCTACATTTTTACTATTTAGCAGTAAATAATAAACACGTGTTGTTATATTACACATCATAAAGCACACTTTCTTTATTTGAAAGATTATTTTACAAATAAACATCAGTATATATATATAAGATTTGGGCAGACAAACAATCCTAAAAATGACAATGGACAGGTAAGAGATCAATATAGATAGATACTTTATTGATCCCTTTTACGAGGTTCCTTTAGGGAAATTAAGGTAATATGGCCAGTGATATAAGCTAACAAAGTTAAAAAGGTCAGTTTTGATTTGGTTGACTAAGTAATGATCAACTAGACATCTTCCTCCCACCACAACAACGTCTACATTTTGTCAGTTTGAAGACATCCAGTGATTACATCAAGGAGGTGAAGACATGACCTTAAACCCTTGATATACCATGAAAGCACTGATCAGAGCTTTTGTAGGATGCTGCCACATATATAACAACTACACTGTCAAATCAGAAAAATACAACCTGACCTGGTTTGAAATGAACATGGGCCTGGGATGTCACATGACTGGGTTTGCTGCATGTGTAAATAAGTGAGTACAGTAGTCATGTGCAAAGGACGTGATGTGACTGATGTCCAAAAAGGAATGATAATAGGCTACCGGGTGACGCATGGTGGTGGAGGTATCTTTGTAACTTTGTGGGATGTTCTACAGCTGCCATAGTGAAGGTGTACCGAGAATGGAATTCTAGTACATCCAGTGCCTCCCAACAGCATTGTTGCAGCAGTGGTGCCCCCGGGCCATTGATGGCAGAAGTGATTCAAACGAGTGGTACCTCAGTGCTGTTCTGCAGTTGGGATGGAAACAAGTGCCTCCAGATACCATTCCTCACCCAGTACAGGCCAACGTCTCACTCATGTCATTCAAGCAAAGGGTGGTTACTCCTACTATTAGGTATTAGTTACATGAGTTAGATGAACCTACATAAAGTCAGTTCAGTGCTGTGCAGCCTAAAATAAATTATTTCTGGGGCTGAAAATCTAAAAGCTTTGTAGTGTTCAGTCATAAATTGTAAGCATGTGTTATTATATTACAAATCATTTTACAAAAAAGTCAACATTTTATATCAAATGTATGTAGGTGCTGTATAAAAACTCAATAGTTTGGAAGTGCAGAGTCAGACGGAGGTTAATAAAGCAGTGAATTTGTTGGCAGTTGTTCCGTGTTGTCTTTTTGATTATGTTCAACTTGTGTTTGCATGTTGTGCATGGGGCGTATTCCAGATAAGTGGCACGTAATGCAGCCAGATTGGATGACATGCTGTAATCGAATTTATTCCGAACATGAATTCCCAAACAATGCCTTTAACCAGTGTAGAGTGGGTGTAAAGTGGGTGTAGAGTGTGTCTGCGTGTAGTGTGTGGAGGGGGAAAGTAAAAGCTGCAACTCAATCACAGAGTGCTGGAGGTGCAAACACACTCCATCCATGCAAGTTTGTCAAAAAAAAACTATTTCTGGTGCTACGCTCATTATCATGTACTTTGCTCTGAAATTCATTACGGCACGCTCTCAGAGTGCCGGCCTGAGCCAAGAAAACTGGTTTTCAAGGCCTCGAACCCAACTTTATCTCTTCGTCCATGCGTCCATCTGTCCTCCCTTCCTCCTTCCGACACACATGCCTGAACCCCCCCACCAACACGCACAATGCTAGCCTCTCATTCATCCTAATTACAGCCATTGAAATTGAATAGAAGCAGGCTTGTTTCTTCTGAGGCTGAAGGCTGCTTAGCATTCTGCTAGCAAAGTCAGTCGTCTTCACACACACACGAGCCGAGCTTTACCTAAAGCTACTCTAAGCTAATTTGCATTTATGTTTTTCGCCTTGTTATTTCCATATTTGCAGCAGCTGGGGGGTAAAAATGGGGGTAAATGGAGGATGCCGGTTGAATCAATCATGTTTTTTTTCCACTTTAGCCTAACAAGGTTTGCTGATTATAGGAAGGAAAGACACATTTCAGTAATCTGAGTAAGATAGCATATTAGGGGCTGGGACTCAGTGATTGGGACTGGATGCTAAAGTAATATGACAATATACAATACACTACTAGGCAGCTACAGTCCTTAGTGTTTTACACAGTAACTACATGAAGTAAAATGTGTTTTAATGATTTGTATTACAATTACAATAAACCAACTGATTAATCGGGTCAATTATTGTTGATTTTAGATTATTGACATCCACCAATTATGTTTAAACAAACCTGCAATCATGAGGCCAGTCAACAAAAAATACCACATTTACAGGCACATCTGTAGGCAGCCTTACCAGTGAAGCTGCTGTAGAACAATGTTAGAGCTCCCCCTAGTGTCACTTTCACTACTCAAAAGACAGATGAAAACCTATCCTTTTGTCTCAAGACAACAATGATTTTTTTTTTTATATATTTATAGTTTCTATTTATAGTTTGCAAAAAGAAGACAACTTGATATACTGTATATCAGTCATCTGTCTATTTCCATTTAAAAAACCCATACAGGTCAATCATTAAATTTACTGCTGAACAAAAATGTAGACATTTTAAATCTCAAAAATCGTGTATTTCAGGCTGCACAGCATTAAAGGGACATTATTGGTTCATCTTACAACTGCCACAAGTGGGCACCCTTCAGGAGGACAGAAACTACTGAGTGCTCAGTTCCATTTGTTTGGTACTCAAACATCAACAAAAATGAGCACTTATTAAACATTTATTGTAGCTGAAGATTAAACAATTGATTTGAAGCAGCTTTAATTAGCAGCTCAAAATAGTCAACTTGTGTAGAAAGAAACAGCTTCAGCTTCCACTCGTCCAAACTGGGCACAAGTAGAGTCTGCATGGCATGGAATTCCACAAACATGTCCATGTCGACGCTTTCATTTCTGACCATCGTGGACACCAGATACTGACTACTGTATATTCCACAAGACTGGCCAGGTTTTGTTACTAATCATGTAGGACATGTATCATAAACAGTCTGACTAATACAAAAGTGTGGATCTTCAATATTAAGCTCATCAAGAACATCTTGAGGCAGCTGTAAGGATAAGAGAAAGTGAGAAAGAGACACAGACAGACAGAGAGAGAGACAGGAATGAAGAGAGACAGAGTGAGGCAGAGAGAGAATGAAAAAGAGACAGACAAAGAGAGGGAGAGATAAAGAGAGAAAAAAAGTGAGAGACAGAAGAAGAAAGACAGAGAGAGGCAGAAACAGACAGAGAGAATCAATGAGACAGAAAGGGAGAGAGAGAGGCAGAGAGACCAAGGCAAAGAGAGTGAAAGAGATGCAGAGTGAGAGAAAGAGAGAGAGAGAGAGAGAGAGAGAGAGAGAGAGATAGGCT
>BRDA01069128.1:0-13206 GCA_036984385.1 Crenuchus spilurus
TAAAAACTACAGAGGATCAAAACTGCCTTTTGAAAAAGTGCAGGGGACATGTCACCCCTGCCCCCTCAAAATTACGTTCATGGTGCAAAGCATCTTTACAGAGTTCCAGTAATAACGTAAACACAAGTCTCAACACATCTAGACAAATTGTGTTCTTCTGAAATACCATATCTTAGAAAATTAAGGAACGTTATCTGTGAATTTTAGAGATGGCTAAGAATTTTCTTCTGAAATAAAAGTGCTGTCTTAGAAAATGGCAGTATATTCTTATCCTTGATTGACTTGTCAAAATACTTGAAATACCAAAAGCATATCAAAGAACACTCATGGCCTGTTTATTAGAGGTCCAATCTTGTGACCGGAAGGTCACCATTTCAGTCCCCTGGAAGGTCAAAACTGAAGTACCCTTGAGCAAGGCACCTAAGCCCCAATTGCTCCACAGGTGCCTTGGATAGGGCTATGCGTGTATGTGTCTTTTGCTGCACCAGTGGGTTAAATGCGGAGATCAAATTCTTCTGTGTGCAATCACATTGGTCAATGATTGTGGATAAATGTTAATGTATATAAAAGAAAAAAAGGGTTAAAGTCATTTTTAGGGGTTACACTAAAGAGCTCAGTGATGACGCTACACATGACATCATTACAGGACACCTTTGGGATGAACTTGAATGCAGACTGTGAGCCAGACCTTATCGCCCATTATCAGGGCATTGACCTCACTAATGCTCTTGTGGCTGAATGGAAGTAGTTCCCTGCAGCCATATTCGGAAATCTAGTGTAAAGTCTTCCCAGAAGATTTGAGGCTAAGGGAAGACCAACATCACATTAATGCTCATGGTTTTGGAATGAGAACATCTAATTTAAATGAGAAGATGAAACCATTATTAACCTTTTGTATTAATTTAATAGTTCATATCATATACTTTATGTAAGTAATATTGGTTTGTTCTGGCTGCTCTGTATTGTGACTTTCATAAAACTGTCCAGGCTGAAATAGTTCAGTATGAAAAGGTGAACTAACCTGTTTTGGACAGGAATATGCGTATTTATAACAATTAGTTGGAATATTAATATCATTCCCAGATGATGCAAACACTGATATTCTTGCAGTAGTGGCGCATGTTAAAGCCTGGGATATGTAAGATGTTAGGCAACACTCAGTTCTTACTGACGATGTTGGATGCTGGAGAGAAACATGCCAATGTGTAGACATGAGCCACTTTGACAAGGCCCAAATAGTTATGGCCAGATGAGTGGGTTGTAGCATCTGCAAAGCTTGTGGAGTTCTCACAGTCAGCAGTAGTCAGCACCAACAGAGGCCTCCCAAATTCCCCAGATCTCAGTCTGATCCAGCATGTGTGGGATGTGCTAGAACAGCAAGTTTGATATATGGCAGCTTCACCTCATCCTCAACTTACAGGACTTAAAAATCTGCTGCTAATGTCTTGATGCTTGATAGCACAGGACACATTCAGAGTCAGCGGGTCAAAGATGCTTTGGTAGCACATTGAGGACTGGCAGCATGGTTCTCATTGTGGTTTTAATGTTATGGCTGATCTGTGTATATAATTCTATGACATCAAATATTAAAAAAAACGTTTTTGCAGCTTTGTTTTCATATATGACTTGTCAATTATTTAAAAAAATGTCTTTTTTTTTTGTTTTCCAAGTATAGGACACCTGTTGTGCTCAAGCAATGTAGAAAAACAGAAGACATACAAATGGAAATACATGGTTTTCTTTTGACAGTGAAGATCATGTGTTTATATAGGAATACATGCACCTAAAGTGTGGTTCACCTGAGGTAAATGTTATCATGGGAATACTGTGCAAAAGTAAAACATAACATTGCATATTTTAATATGTGATCTAAGTGTTATCGTGACAGGAGTGTATGCGGATATCAACCTGTGTCATTTGTCTTTCCCTTTCTAAACCTCTCCTCCACAGCACTCTGGGGCATTTGTCTGTGGTGCGCAGTGTATATTCAATTTATTAGCATCTGCTGCTCTGTGCTGGAGAGTTCAAGTAGGCGTTTTTGTTTGCTTCTCCATATTGCATTTGCGTGGATTCCACCGCCAGACGGATTTGGGCCTCATCGCTTTGTGTTTGACTTTGTCTCCTTCACTTTAGTCAACGATTTATCCCGTTTCTGAGCTATTCCTGCCAGTCCTGTCTGACACATGTTCCACATTATTTACATGCAATAGACTTTTAGTCTTACATATTTTGAAGGGCTGTGGACTGATCAAGCCGGGACTTTGTGGATTTACCCAAACTGCTTGGTGCTACATTGAGCACTTAACGCATATCTTCAAAGATCATCTGACTGAAGATTTGGCTGTGTAAGGAATTCTGGACATTATCATGTTGATCAGAAAATACTTTCATTTCTCCTTTCAAAGCTGTGCTGATGTTACAGTGATATAGTATCAGGTGAAGATGTGTATACACATTCTACCCTATATAAACCCACCATCACCCCGGCACCTCCCAATTTTTCTGACTTCCATAACTTATTTCACCTCGATTTCACATTCTTTCAAGTCTTTCAAGGGGGTGTCTGTCTTCCGCCAAGCTGGTTAGAAGTCCAGCCCAACTTCTCGAGTTTCTCAGCCCCTTTCTTATATGCCTCCTTCATTGTGTGGTCCGCTTCTATCAAATGGTGCATGTGAAGGTCTGGAATATTCTAGATGGTAGACGACTGTCAACACTGATCAGGACATCAACATGCCTCCCAGCACCTCTCAGGACAGATCTCCCTTTCCCAGCACTTCTTCACCTGCCTACCAGAGGTCAATCTCATTGGATTACTAATGTGGTCACTACAGATGATATCAGCCCTACATATGTATGCCCAACATATGAGCCCCACAGTTCACATAGCTCACTGTGGAGTGTTGTCAGCCCTGTGCTGCTAAGCCCTTTTTTCAAATACTGCTATCAAAATATCCTTTGTGTTCACCTTTTTGACTTCCTCTGTTGCTCTGGCTTTTTAAGTGCTTCTGTTTGTTCCTGTATGCCATTAAAAGCCCTTTTCACATTCATCCTGCTTACATTCCTTCATAACAACTTGTCAGATGCTAGAGTAAAATATACAAGTGTGCAGACCTCAGACACACTTGACAAGGGACAAATATTCATGGCCAGATAACTTGGCCATATCATCTTTGAAGCAGCTGGGCTTATGGGGCTTGTACTGACCATTCTCACTCAGAAGTGGTCAATACCTTCCAATAGTGGCGTCAAAATTCCCCAGGTCTCAATCCAATCAAGTGTCTGTAAGATTTGTTAAAAGTCATATCTGTGTCAGGTCTGCCTAGTAACTTACAGGACTTACAGGATGTGGTGTCAACATCTTGATACCAGATTCCACAAAACACCTTCAGATGTCTTGTAGAGTCCAAAACCTTGGTGAGCCTGAGCTATTTCGGGACATGTGGATGACAGACAGCATATTAGCCCTATTAACATATTGGTTTTAATGTTATGGCTGATTGCTGACATTGGGGTGAGTAGCACTATGAATCTTAGTTGACAGGAAACAGGGTTTGAAAGGTTAAGCTATGAAAGCAAAGTTTTCTTTCACTTTCTATTACTTTTCTCAAGTTTGTGATACGGTACTAAGATAAAGGTAGAATGCAATGTCAGACACTGTAAAATAAAATTTCACAGTAGAAAATTCTCACTCACTTCTCCATTCTGTAAGACTGCCATAGGCTCATCTCACACTGGAAACAGCAGAGCGCAATTCTAGATATGATTGAGGAACATAAGGGTTCATTTCTATCTTTTTGCACTATTACCTTCAATTGTGGATGTGGTGATGGCACCAATTCAGAGCACCAAAGTCCAAGTTAACACTCTAAAAACCCAGACATAAATCTCCTTCCCTGGGTGACTAATACACAGTGCTAATATCATGGTACTTAATATAATACATTTGGTATTACATATTTAAAAGGCTAATATAATGGAAAATGTTCCTCTAAAAAACATACTTTGATGTAGTATGGATGCAGGTTTTAAAAGTCCCACTTATCAGTTCATATATGGAAGCTGTTAACCATGGACATTCTGGGAAAAAAATCTGAAAAGCACAACTGTTCACCAACCACTGGCTTAGCAAAAAGAAAGTGAAACTAAAGCACACTTTCCATACTAAGGTTGAGTGAAAAAGCTGCAATTCCAACCAGTCTACCCCACCATCCCACCCCACCCCAACTGACATTGCTAATTTTTATAATTATACTGGGCTGGTTGAGCCAAAAGCCCTGGTCTGAATTTTGTTCCCAGTTTTCAGTGTTTTTTTTGTAAAAAATATAGTTCTATATGGAACTGAAAAGGTTCTGATATTGTTAGAATGTGCAGCTTAGATAACATTAATGGAACCCTTTTTGGAGCAATTAAAGAGCTATAAAAAGTTTATATGTATAACTATAAAATCATTCTTCATTAATCTAAAGAATGACTTTGCCATGCAAACAACAATGAACGTACATAAAAGCATAGACATGGTTCTAGGCCTTTTTAAAGTCTTGTATAGAATTGTATGGAATCTTGTTCACCAGACAAATTGCACTTATTTTCCATGACTCTAGCTTCAAAAGTACAATATCAAAAATAGCTTGTTTAACTCTAAAAGTGGAAAAGAAGTTGGAGAATGGTCATGTTAAAATGCATTTAAATTAGGTAGGTTTTCACCATCAGGGGACAATGCATTAGGCATAACCTTCTAGTACATGAGAAGATTCACAGAGTCTCTAGTTTACAATCTTTTTATCAGTAATTTGCAAATATTAATTTTATTTATCTCTCATTTTCTAATGTTTCTTTCACACATGCTCAGAACCTTACATTTTTGGTAGATCCTCATATATTTGGAAGAAAATGAATTACTGGAATCAAGACTGTGAGCATGAAATGAATTGGCATAATTAAATGGAAATGAAATATTCACATCAAAATGCATGAACAGATGAATAGTAATTGGAAAGTAATCTTTATGTTGCACTTATTGTACTTTTGTTGAATACAAAATTCAAATAAAAGCTGCAAGTTTCCACATAAACCATAATTAATACATCTATGAAGATAAAACACTCAAAATGAAACATTAAACATTTAGCGAAAGAGATAAAAAAAGTAAAAAAAATAGTTGTTTTAAAAAAGTTCTTTGGAATAATGTCAGAGAAGAATTACTTTTCTATAGGCACCTCGCTGTAGAAGATCAGATCTTTTAATGGATGAAGAAGTTTGAGAAGATCTTCAAGTGAAATGTTGTTTCTCTACAAACAAAGTTAAGAACTATTCAAGCTATGGTCTTATCTGATTGTTATCAATGGACAACAAACAAATTGGGGAAAAGTAATGCTTTTGATCTTTGGTGTTGCAAATCTTTAGAGAAGTGCATGGGATGGCAAAGAAAACAAATGGAGAAGAACCATTACATTGGAAAAGACCATTTGGATCAGTTAAAGGTAGAGGATAACTGGCAATAATGAACAAGCCATTAGGAAGACTGAAGAATTCAAGCAAAAGACTATTCTGAAAAACTTCATCTTTTATGTGGTGTAAAATAGAACCTTCATTGGTTCTGGAAAATATGGTGAAAGTTTATAACTATGTTTACTTACTGTGGTTGAACATGGGATCTCATAATTAGGAGATTAATTTGCAGCAAGTTAAGGTTACCAAGATGATGGACAGATGTAAGATGATACATACAGTCTGTAAAAACTTAAAAGACCACTTCAAATGTCCAACCCAGTCTTCAGACCCCCACTGAAAACCTCTGAAATATGAGCTGTTTGAATGTTTGTGCCACGAGTGACAACATATAAGGAAAACATTTAAAATCAGACTTATTCTACCAAATTCTGACATTTAACTTAAATAATTACATTAAAATTGTAGAGTTTAAAAATAATAAAATGAATATTAACTAGTTTTCTTTGTATTAGAAGACTGAAAGCACTGGATTTTATTCTTTTCACCAGTTTCACCATTTTCTGCAAACAAATGAAGAAATGACACTGAATGTGTTTACGTGTGCTTAATAATCTGATAACTAGAGAAAATCTGATTTTGTCAGTAATCTGTTCAATGCTTTTACATGCACAGTAATCAGATAAAGGTAAACTTTGGGTCTGCATGACAGGTTCTGGTTTACAACAAGCTAATATACTCACAGAATAAGATGTGATATAAATGTCATACAAAACCCAAACTTCATGCCACATTTTTTTTCACTGTTCACATTTTACCTGAAAATACAAGTATACTGTAAACAAATATCGTCAGGGACGCTGCATTTTATTGCCATCTTGCTGGTATTTTCTAATTGCTGCTTGCTTATTTCTGGTACCGCAGTTACCACAAATTGAGAAACCTTGAGTAAGTGTATACTCTGTATTCTAAAGTGTATACTTTATAAAATTTCTAGACTCCAGTCTAACATATTGTAGTATAGTGTTTACATGAGCACCTGAATCATCATAACTGTATAAATTAGATTATGATCACATTATTAAGTGCTTGTAAATGCACTCAATATTTAAATTGGAATTTGGGAGAAAAAATGTCTGTAGTTTATAGAATAGATAGAATATATTTTTCCAGAACTGTACATGTCATGATTTTGGACGTTCATGTGTATGCTAGTGGATGTAGTGATTTTGAGTTTTTCCAACACTGTCCAAGAACATCAACTCTGTCATGCTGACCCAGGATATTCCTCCCATCCTGTTTCCTTTGGGTAAGATTATATCCTGCTTTAGCACAAAAAACAATTCATGCTGAACAGTTCTTGTAAGCAGTTCTTTGTAGTGATTGCACAGAAGAAACACTTTTGTTTGATGGCTCCTTAAAGAATTTGAAGCGGAAGCAGAAGTTCTGCAATAAAAACGTAATGCTTTGGCACTCATCAATGTTTACCTAAGTCAGTATTATGTCACCCATTCATTCGGCTTAGTGACCAATCACAAGCTACTTCTTGACTTTCAAAGGAAGTAATTTGTGTCTGCAGGTGCTGACCCGTCATCGTCATACTCCTTCCTTCCCACCGCCACCAGGTTGGCCACGGTCCTGTTGCCCAGTGCTGGCTCCGCCTCTCCTGCCCATTTGTCTGGCAGTGTATGCTCTAGACCGAATGCTGCAGACCTGGGTTTACACCAAAGACCCTAATAATTAACTTAATCCTAATATCCTCTTCCGAATTTTTATTGCAGAACTATTTTTGAAAAAGATCCTTCCTTCAACCTACAGAGATCTTAACATCAGTGCTTCTTTTTGCCATATACAGTATATCTTTTTTTCTTCTTTTTTTTCTAGGTTTTTACCAATTTTTATCCCCTTCCCAATGTAGTGGTAGCCAATTAGCCCATCCCCTCCGTTAGGCCTCTCCCCATCACTGTGCAATGTCCCTGACTCTAGGAGGGTGCAGGCAAGCACAAGCCTCCTCCGTTGCATGTGATGCAGCCACCGCCTCTTTTCGAACCACCGCTGATACACCGTCACTGCAGAGCCTAACGCGCTCGGAGGAAGGGGCACAGGGTCCCCAGCTCCGATTTGACCAATCAGTAAGTAGACGCCTGAGCCAGCAGACATTGCAATGTGAAAGTAATAAGGAGAGTGAGAGCGCCATCTACCCACCCAGAGAGAGCACTGCCATTTTTTGCTCTCTTGGGGCTGTTGATAGCAAACAGCATGACCGGGATTTGAACTCGTGATCCTCGGGTCATAGTGGTAGCGTCTTTGCCCGCTGAGCCACTCAGGGCCCCACGTTTTGCCATATATATCATGTGCTTCTTGTGAGCATGTACTGTACAGTATACTGTACAGCTTTTTTAGTTGCTTATATTCTGAGACCAAATGGACCAAACTCTTAGATCACAATAAAGCACTTCTGCAGAAGTCATCATACTTTGAATTGGTCACATCACACTCTACGTGTGCATGCAGAGTAGTGACATTTGTGCCATTTCTACTCACACCTGAATTGTCGGGCAATGCTAAAGGTGCTAATGACCTACAGCAGGCTCTGTTTCAGCATGAAGGAATTGAATTACATAGTTTTACTCAGTTTAATATAAAGGATTTGAGGGAGAGGAAGACACAAAGGAAAAGAAAAATAGCATACACTATACTGACAAAAGTATTAGGACACCTGCTCAGTCATTAATTCTTATGAATTCAAGGATATTTAAAATGATTTTATCCAGATCCAGAAAGTAACTGCATGTACTGTGCATGGAAGAATTTTCTACTAGAAACTGGAGTATTGCTGGGAGCAGTGAATTCAGCTACAAAAGTGTTAGTGAGGTCAGGATGTAGGAAGAGCATCAACCCACCACATCCCTAACTCATCCCAAAAGTCTCAAATGGAGTGCCATCAACCATCATTCTAGAAAAGTTAATGTGCTCCGCATCTCAATGATGGGCAGCTTTGTACCCCTGTAGCCCAAGCCTGCCACTAGGCATGGTGCCAATAGGTTCATGTTTCTCTGCTCCAGAGAGTCCTATTCTATTGGGAGTGCTTTTCTACAGGGACTAGACAAGCAGTGGGTGCATTTGTACATCTGTGTCAGCAAAGGGTGCAACTTAAAGTAGCTGAATGCATTCATTAGAAGGAGTGTCCACAAACATTTGGACATATTGGGCTCTTGATCTTCTTGGAGTCACCAAAGTTGCAGACTGATATACTCTGAGATAAAGGTACTTGATTGTCACTGTAGCAGTATTTTTCTGTAACTGGGGTACACATTCAGTACCTTTAGTTAGAGAACATGACTGTATCAGGTTCTGTTCTGTTACATTTATTGTACTATATTAAAATATGTTGGGTTGCATTTAGACTGTTTGTATTCTGAGGGAGAAAATAATCTAGAACATAGAACTGAAGAACACCTCAACCAGCTTGCCTGGTTTTCCATGTAACTACTGGACAATAATACTTAAGACTAAAATTTTAGACATGTTCTTGTCTCTTTTCCTGTCTGTGTTCATGCCTCGTTCTGTTCTCCCGTGTCCATGTGCTTTTATTTAAGATTCACTAATTTGACAATGTGATTTTTCACACAACGGAATTTTACCTATTTGTGCAGTGAAACACACACACATACACACACACACACACACACACACACACTAGGCTGTGAGAATTTGTGCCTGAAGTGGTGGGACGCTTATCCACAGCCACCCGGGGAGCAGTTAGGGGGTTAGGTGCCTTGCTCAAGGGCACTTCAGTCATGTCCTGTCTGGGGAAACTGGTCACAAGACCAGATCGTTACCACTAGGCCATGGCTGCCCACATTTACATTTTGTGCCTATGTTCTTGCCATGTGCTTGTGTTCACCCTTTTGTCTCCACCTTGTTCCCCACTCTAGTCATGCCCATTATCACTGCAATCACACATGGCTCATGTGTTGGCATCTTCACTTACATTTTGCACCTATCCTTGCCCTTTCCCTGACTTCCTGGTCTGGTACTGAGATTCACAACCTGGAATGTCACACTACGGTTAAGTCTTTAGTCTTTAGTTTTGTACTTCAGTTTTGTTTTGTTTTGATTAATAAAGACCCACTTACTTCCTGTCTTCAACCTCAATTACTGACAAACAAGTCATCAGTGTAAGAGTCAAATTCATAATGTAATCAATAAGTGGGTATGTTAATAAATGAGGTTTAATTATGAACTAAATCATTTCCTACACAATTGTAAACATATTAAATGGAATCTTTTTGAGGTCAGGGTTTTCAATCTGAGAATAAGGATGGAAAACATAATGCGGTTTGAATTTATTCATGACATCAACAAGACTATGAATAGGTGGAGTAGGTGAATACTTGACTTGTAGGACATTTGGCTGCTATAGCAATAACATGACTGCATGACCTTGATGTTTTTACAAGCAGAGTTCAGAAAAGACCATTGACTGGTGGGCGAAGCCGCCTGCTCACTGCAGAACCAAGTCGCTGAAATTGTCCATATTTTCTATGCAAATAATAACCTAAGATCCTAAAATCTACACATATGCTCGAGAGCAGAACATACATCGAGTTTATCTTTCCAATGAGAGTTTGTACTGATGTTCACCAAGCATTTATTATGTTCCTTTTGAGAAGAATGTTGATAATGTGAGAGAGACTTTTAAAGGCTTTGAGTCTCAGTAAAATATCTGGATAACATTTAAGAAGTCTAAGATTTGTGTCTTATAACTGCTGGATAAGATTTATTGAATGTCACTGTTGCATATTTGGGTATTTTCATATGATTTTTTTGGTCAAAATACCTACATTTACAAAGCATTATTCATTTAAAGAGAAGTGTTTTGGAAAAGGTCATACTATTAAGATGGATCAGCTGTAATTTTATTTGGGAGTTAGTTTAAACTGGCTTTTAAACTTTCAAGCAATTTTTGTCAAATGAAATTTACAGGGTGTCCCATTTGCTTCTTTACCCAAATGACCATGAATAGCTTTAAAATGAATGAAGATATGGTGATGAAATTTGGGTAAAATATACCTCAGATGGTGTAAAAAATACAAGATTGATTACAGTGCAGGTAGACAGGTGTTAGTGTACAATGATTGTACTGTTGGAGTAGAGGCCGGCGCCCATCCAGCCATCTCCATTAGTCAGCTGCAGCGAGACATTAAAGCCCTTAGTTATTGTCATGGATACAGCATGGGACATTGGTTATTTCAACCTGTGAATGGTGCAATGATACTTGCATAATGCATCAGTGCACAGTACAGAAGGAGTGTTTATGGTGTGAATGTACTGGATAATGAACTCAATTCAGAAGATGCAACAGAAAAAGAAAGCCACCAAAAAGCACATCTCCATGCAAAAGGTTCATCTTCAAAAAGGTTCTACATATGTATATTTGTTTTGTTCCCCAAAGTACCAGCAACATAAATGCACCATTAAAGGATCAATGGGATCCTTAGGGTTGTGAGCATGTTTGTACCTTTTCATAACTTTTTTTTAAATAAATCTAAAAGTCTGGGGTCTGGACAGGGTCAGTGGAGTCAATACAACTTCAAACACATTACTTACAACACACTCTACAACAATTATGTTCTCCAACTAAAGGTACTGAGGATGTACCTTGGAAGGTACTACCTCAGTCCTCTCATGGATTTCTCTACAAGCTGAAGTACTTATATTGTGTTGTATTGGTGATTTACGAGGACTGCACATATGATGTAAGTGAGTGACATTCTGACCAAATATTTGAGCGATGGATGCAGTTTTTCACCTGCAGTGTCATTTTATGCTGTGGGTGTAGATTTTGCAGTGTTTTGTAATGATGACATCATTTTGCGATATTGGTCCATACAGCTGAAAACTGTGGCAGAACTGAGATTCCAGTCAGTGTATCTACTCACATTTCAGAAAGCTGGAATCACTGTGTCCTCCATAACACAAATTGGGTTGCTCATGTTGACCTGTCATTCACAAACTGTGGTTAATAACTTGATCAGCCAGTGTAGCCTGAATTTAACCTGGTCACCATTATTTTTTCCTGCTGTTCTACTGCTGGTATCATTGCCTAATTTTTATGTTGCTGTCATTTTGCATGCAGTCTAAGACTTTTTATTTAGAATTCCAGTAATACTTTATCCTAAGGCACTGTTCATGAAACAACATGACACCTACATAAGTATGACATAAAGCTTTATACACATTTATGAAGGCTTAAAGCCATAAAATGAGCCATAAGCCATATTTCACAATAGAATATTCCAGTATAAGTGCACTGTGTGTGTGTCAAAAAGGTTTCCAGTTTTGGAAAGCATATGCAGCCTTCATGACTGATGATTGTGAAGATTTATATGAACAATGTGCACTACAAATAAAACCCTGACTGACTCCAGTTGAATATAATTTGTATGAAGGTAAACTTTTTTTTTTTTTCTTCCTTTTTTTCAGTAACACTTAACTACTTGTACTACATGACACCAACCTGTCACAACAACTGACATTAAGCTACATAAACATTTATAAAGGCTTGTTCCAATCAAGCATCATGTTTCATTAAGGTTTATATTTCTGGCTTTGATCTAAGTTGACCAATGCAACCTTTATGACTGATGTCATAATTTGTCATGACTTGACACATTGGAGTGAAGTCATATTGAAGTCTTTATAAATGTTTAAAGAAACATGAAGATCTCAGAGAAAGAAGGGAATTAATATGGGGGAGACCATACCAATATCCAGAGCAGTGGGGAGCCACCTTAGCTCCAAGGGAGCAGTTACGGGTTAGGTACCTAGCTGAAAAACACTTTAGCCATACATGATACGGGAGGAGAGTAGAGATTTATAGCAAACAGAGATGCTGGGGCTGTCTTGCCACTGCTTGCACAAACTCACTCAAGTTTGTTGATGGTGGAGCGGAGAGATGCCAGTGTGTCAGGGAGATACCATGTCTGTGTTACCTTCTGGCTCTCTCCTTTAAGGTAGGTTGTTCTAGATAGTTCTGACAGAGTCATTAGCTTCACATTCCTTGTAAACCCAAACTGATCTAATTCCATCATCTTTTTCTGAGAGTGTTTGCCTACCAGTTTGGCTTAACACTGATGGAGGACTGGCTACTTAAACTCCTGACTGCTGAGATCTTTGCATACCAAGCAACTACTATGACCTGCTTCAGGTGCCCTTCACTACTGACCACATTGAAGCCGGAAGCCACCGTCCACCTGGAGGACTGCATCAAGCATTTACACACACATTCTTTACAAAAAATATAATCAATTTAGCAATTAAGCTTTTTTTTGTGATTAATTTGTGATTTTTTGTGGTATCTGATTATTTGAACAATCAGTTTGACATATCATGTACACTGTAACCAAGTATCTTCCTACAACCAGAACCACTTTTGGAGATTTGCTAATTTCACAGCACATCTATTAGCTGATCCTGATAGTTTGTGATCCTGATCCCCTTTGTGAGTCTTGGTTCCTCCCAAGGTTTCTTCCTCAAGGCTCGAGGGAGTTTTTCCTTGCCACTGTTGCCTTTGGCTTGCTCACATCGGGCTTTACGTTAGATTTCTATTGTGTCTTATGCACTGTTATCTGATTCCTTTGAAATCAAAGAGAGGACTGTTAGAAACCTCTTTTTCATAGATGCATAAGACAGGTCATTGGAGTTCAGGCCTGCTGTCCTGCTCCTAAATTAATGGCTCCACACACATGCTTT
>BRDA01069129.1:0-10275 GCA_036984385.1 Crenuchus spilurus
CCACTAATATCCATGTTTCTGCTCAAACTGTCAGAAACAGACTCCATGAGGGTGGTATGACATTATGATTCCAAATCCAGACCTCCAAGGGGTAATAATTGTGATTTACATTGATCATTTTTGTTATTTTGTTCTTAACGCATTCAACAATGTAATAAATAAAGATTTTCAACTGGAATATTTTATTCACTGAGATCTAGGATGTGTTATTTTAGTGTTCCCTTTATTTTTTTGAGCAGTGTATTTTAAATATATAATGAAATATAGAAAATAGAAAATTGTATCAGAACATTATGACCCCCTACATAATGGGAATAAACACATTTGGCTATCGAAATGATCCCTGACACTATTGTCATTGCACCCGTGTTCATTATAAAGGGTAACTGGTCCACTCTGGTCTGTTAATCACTCTGTACCACTCATCAGAGTCGTTGTTCCTCTCTGGCATCACCAACTGGGTGCCACTGTTAGAAGTCCATTCTTACTACACCTTCAGTACAGCAGCTCTAAAACATCCCGCAAAGTTAGTGGTTTCTGAGATGCTCCCACCCTTCACCTTGGGCCCTATTATCATGCCAACTACTGAACACTGGTCTTAATTTAGAATCTACATCTTTTCTTCCTCTTGAATACAACAATATATCTAACATCTTTGATCTAGTGAATGAAAACCTTCAGGATCATCTCAATATGAGAGTCAGATGGATCTGCACTCTCCAGGACCAGGACTGGGCACTCGTTGCCTACACCATGGCCATACTATGGTAAAGTAGGTAGCAACCAACATTTACATATGATCAGATAAAGAGATTTAGACAGTAAGAGGGCAGATTAAGTAAAAACCAGCTTGCCAGTTGGAATGTGTCCTAGGTTTGTGCTGTACTGTGGCCTTTGGATGGTGCTTTGGAGGGTGTTCAATTTAAGTTCAGACATGGCAGGCAAAATATTGTTTTCCCATGCACAGGTAAATTTTGAGGTTTTGGATCATGTTGCCAAGAGGATTGATCATATATCATTAAATATATATATCACAAAAACATTGTATGCCAAAACACATGGTGAAAAAAAAGACTGTTGACAGCATTCAAAGATGTAAAAAAAAAAAAAAAAAAAAAAAATATATATATATATATATATATATATAAATTAAATAATTTTTAATTTAAAATTATTCATTTATTTATTCTTTATAATTAATAAATTATAATTATATTAATTACATGTAACGTGATATTTCAAGCCTTTTTCGTTTTAATGTTGATCAGTATGGCGTATAGTTCACGAAAATCAGAATGCAGAGTCTCACATTATTAGAATATTTTATTTGGAGTTTGAGTAAATTCTTACTCCAACAGTATCAACATTAAAGCAAAAAAATAAGTCGCTTTAATTAGACAATACCTCATTTGCATATTTAAACATAACATTTCAGAAAACTTGCAATGCAAAAAATAATCATCTTGGTGTAAATAATCAACAGGCTAAGTTTTGTGGTGATCGCTAGTCGTTAAAAATATTATTATTCTATTTACCCAATTCTTACCCTAATCATTGTTTGCCGTCAACAGCCAAGGCCATATTGCGTCCCCTTCACTACTACCATGCAACGTCTGCTGGCTCAGGCGTCTTCCAGCTGATTAATCAGAGCTGGAGATCCTTTTGTTTCCTCTGAGCGATCTATGGACATCAGTGTGAAAAGAGGCATTGGAGGTGGGATGTGCTAGTCTTCACCCTCATAGAGTCAAGGACACTGAAAGTGATTGGGAGACTCCTAGCGGATGAGTGGGTCAACTGGCCTTTTCACTTGTAGTGTCTTGCCTTAAAGTTTGCCGGCGAGGACAGAAGGAAGCCGAGGGAGCTCCAGTTTTCAATTAAAGCCTCCCAGCAACAAAGACCCTAACAGGGCAGCCAAATCCCTGTCACCTCTCTTCTGATACTTCCTCTGGAGCTGTTCTGTGAGAGGCCTACTGACCTTCCGAGCACACTGCCTCCGTGCCTCTTAATCAAACTGCAGCTTCATTGTTTATCAGGAAACAGAGAGGCAGCCGAGCGAGGGCCGCTTTGAACGTAGCGCAGAGCTGACGCCACCGAGCCTCTGTTACCTTGGCAGCAGTCTCAGCAGAAGCAGGGGAGCATTGATTAAGAGAGTTTAATGAGGAGAGACGAGAGCGAGGGCTGCGTGTTGGAGTCGTCGAGAGGGTGATGCTTTTATTAGGAGGACGCCTGATCCCTCAGCTCATAACAAACCCTCCATTAATTGAGAAGAGAGGAGGAAGCAGAGAAGAAAACCTGTGATGAATCACAGGGCTCATGCAAGAGACACATGGTTGCGCCATGAAAAGAAGAAAGAGATGAATTGATCAGACATCTGTGCATTTATTTACCTCCGTATGTGTGCTCATATGCATTCTATTGCTCATGCCTGTCCCACACTACAAGATAATCAGGCCAATTTGCTCTTCCTGACAATTGAAAAAGGCCTCCTGATTTTGGGGTGATGATCTTTCCAGATCCTGTAATTTGGGCATCTATAATCCAGCTGACTAACAACGATCAAGGATAGCAAAATGGGTCAAGATGTCTCACATTTTGAACCTCAGTTAGGTTTTTTAAATCCTGTAGTGTGGGCCTGGCATCAGCTGGTTCAGATACCGGATATATTGCCATCATCCATGCTGGTGCCAACTTCTGAAATGAACTTGGAAAGACCTGAGACTACACAGGAGTTTCACTGGCATCTCTGAGCAGTACAGGAGACATAATGGGAGGAGAGTGGACAGGGAGTGCTAGTCTTTAAAGGCATTCTAGGCATTGTTAAGAAAAAGATATCTTTGTCTCAGTAAGGAAGGTAGCAGAGACTCCACATGGTTAGATATTATGAATACACCAGTGATTCAAAGCATTGTGACCTCTCAAAGACAATAAATATCAATTATGTTGTAGAAAAGGTGCAAGTCAAGGTCTCGGAAATGCAATTCTACCACAAAAGTAAGAGTGAGAAAATATCGGTATTTTAATCCACATTAGGATGTGCGATACAAAGTAATGATGAATCATAAAATACATATTAATAGGAAGTGATAGAATTAAGATTTTAGCCCTCTTTGAGCAAGCTAAAGGTGACAGTGGCAAGGAAAAACTCTCTAGTTCTAGGAGGAAGAAACCTTGAGAGGACCCTAGGTTAAATAATGGGAACCTATCCTCCATGGGCTGATCTGGATTCAGCAATAGTAACAGATAGAGATTAAATTAAGTATTAGAGAGTTTGGCATAGGCCCCATCTCCGGCCCAGGTCTTGCATCATTCAGACTCGAGCAGATACTGCTGGTTAGACAGGTAGAAGGGGTGGAGCCACCCCTCTGGGCAACAGGACCAGGACCAACCTGATGATGGTAGGGACAAAGGAGGGTGATGTCAGTACCTGAAATTGATAGAGCAGAAACAAGATGCTTCAGTTTAAAGTCAAGTAGTAACTTGTGATTGGCCAGGAAGTCCAATGAATGAGTGATGTATGGCTTAGGTAAGAAGCTTATATTGCAGAACTTTCACTACAGCTTCCATTATCACTGAGAACTGTCCATGATTACACACACTTGTATTTTGGTAGAAAATGTGTTCTCCTGATTAGGAGATATTAGTCCATAAAAAACCTTAATAAACACAATCTGTGCAAGTGTTAGTAAAAAAGAAATGGCTTATTTTGTTCAACATTCACGAAATAATGAAAAGCACACCCATCTGTCCCATTATGCCTTGTGCAAAATGTCCACTGGAGCTGTACTAAAGCCTATAAGCTCAATGTCAACAACTTGTGGGAGACACTGAAACTGAGCTAAAGAATGGTGATGCCGTCGTATCTGACAAATATATTTGGTCACTCCAAACGTTTGAGCAGTGTTAGCCTTAACACTTCAACATCAACATCAAGAAAGAAGAAATTTATTTTTTGGGGTGGGGTAGGGGTGGAATAGGGTAAAACAGTCACAATAATAAAAACAGTCAATATTTATTTTTTGAAGATCCCACCAATTTTTAAATGTACACTTTACATGTAGCATTGTGTAAAGTTTACCTACATATAGTATACATTAAGCACTTTATGGTAAAATCAGAATATAAACTACAAACATAAATACTGTTCAATAGTGGTGCAACAGCACTAATGGTTTCACGGCATTTGATCCAGTTTATTCCTTGCGGTTTGGCTACAAAGCTGCTGGTTTACATTCAGACAAGAAAAAATTTAGCATTTCTAGTGACCTCTAGTGGATGTTTTTAGTCTAACATAACTCTACCGATTGGTAGAGATGGCACAATCACATTGTGTTAAGTTCAACACCTTCTTCAATAAGATATAGTAATTTCAACATGCTCTACCAAACGGTTGAGAAGAATCTTGAAGGATTAAGGCAAGACCATATCAATTCTCGGGTGTAGCTACATTTATCCAAAGCATTAACAAATACAATAAATGTCCATGCGAGCTTAAGGTCACTATAATCATTGTCAGTCTTCCTGTAGACTAGCCATGAAGTCATCAGCAATGGTCTGTCTAACAGTGGAACCCTAGAAAGATGAAGCCTAGACTTTTCCTAGACTTATTTTGTAATTAAAAGTCTGATAGTTCAAGATGATTATGAACTAAATATGTGACACTCATACATAACACTCGATCAAAGACGTCTCAGCAGGTCTTGTACAGCAGTGGCCATGGCTGGGTGCTAAAGGCCAGCATGAGGAGGCTCCTGTATGGGACGATAAAGGTGATTAACGGAGCCGGTGGGGAAGCACGAGGTAGGAGCTGGGGACCAGCCTTAATTACTTTCCTTCATCAGATGCTCTTGGATGACTTACCTGAGAGAGAAGCTAATTGGCGCAATGTATCGGTAAACAAAGCAAATTACAGACGAGACGAGCACCATCTGATCCTCGGTGATAAGGGTACAGCCTGAACGTGAGGCTCCTTTAGCTGCTTTTAAAGTCTCACTAAGAGCTCGAGTGGCCATATTGTAATATTTTCTTCTTTGAAATGATGATTGAAGCAGAATCAGTTGAGGATTTCAAATCAAAGCTGTTGTTTTTCAGTCAAAAGAGCCAAAACAACTTTGAGGTGAATATAGGAGGCACAGCAGCTGTTCAGGAGGTTTAATCTGCTATCAGACAGGCTTTCTTAATCAATTTAGCATGTCGATATATATAAAAAAGAAAAAAACAAAGCCACAGGGCTTTTCTTTTTAGTCACTCATCCAAACTTTTGGAAGTTCACAATGAAAGTGTTCCAGTGATATGTTATTCATTTATGGCAGCCTTGTATATAAGCTAAAGTCAGCTACTTCTCTTCCCTCTCTTCTAATATTGCATTACATTGATTCAATAAATCATTGTGTAGCCTTCAGTATCCTTCTGTCTCTCTTGGCTGTGAGAAACACTCAAATCAGCCTATAGCTACTTATGCTCACACTGGATGAATACGTAATTGGCTCACATATAACTGCAAACAACTGTGCAACCTGGTATGGAGGGGCTATATGTGATTATTTGGGGAGAGTGTGTATTTGTCAGTGTGTATTACCTCACTGTTAACTTATTTCATTTGGAAGTTCAGAGCGCAGCATCTAAAAGGCCATGACCATCCAGAAGAGCCCTGGAGGTCCAGTCAGTCCAGTTCCAAATGTCAGTGGATAGAAGTCCACTCTGCATCCTTCCAGCATCCGGCTCTGTCTGAAGGAGTTAAGGACAAGCAGCAGTGAGTTCAGACTGTCATAGTGAGCTCCACTACAAGCTGGTGTTTGGTCAGTTTGAGGAGTTCCTCCTACATTGATGCAGTCTTAGCAGTCCTAACAAGGCCTCGTGGTGACCTCATGCTCGTTAGAGCTGTTCTGAGAGGGCATACAGCCTATGTGATGCCTACTTTGGTCTGATCTGATCACTCGAGGGCAGGAACAGCTGGGGAAGTGGATGTGCCCTCAATCATTGTATGTTTTGCTTACTCATCAGAAGATGAAAGTCAGTTGGAGGAGAGCCCGTTCAACTGAAGTAGAAGATAAGTTATCATTGTTGTATCAAAACCTCATAACTTTTTTATTTTAAAAGCAGGATGGAAAAGCTTACAAAACCATCTCTAAAGAGTTTGGACTCCACCGATCCACAGTCAGACAGATTGTGTACATATGGAGGAAATTTAAGACTATTGTTACCCTCTTTAGGAGTGTCGACCAACAAAGATCACTCCAAGAGCAAGGCGTGTAATAGACAGCGAGGTTAGAAAAGACCCCAGGGTAACTTCTAAACAACTGAAAGCCTCTCTCACATTGGCTAATGTTAATGTTCATGAGTCCACCATCAGGAGAACACTGAACCACAATGGTGTGCATGGCAGAGTTGTAAGGAGAAAGTCACTGCTCTCCAAAAAGAAAATTGCTGCCAGAAGACTATTGGAAGAATGTTTTGTGGACGGATGAGACCAAAATAGAACTTTTTGGTTTAAATGAAAAGTGTTATGTTTGGAGAAATTAAACACTGCATTCAGCATAAGAACCTTATCTCATCTGTGAAACATGGTGGTGGTAGTATCAGGGTTTGGGTTTGTTTTGCTGCATCTGGACCAGGACGGCTTGTCATCATTGATGGAACAATGAATTGTGAATTATATCAGAGAATTCTAAAGAAAATGTCAGGACATCTGTCCATCAACTGAATCTCAAGAGAAGGTGGGTCATGCAGCAAGACAACAACCCTAAACGCACAAGTCGTTCTACCAAAGAACATTTAAAGAACAGTTACTGAAACATTTAGTTACAGTTATTGCTGTAAAGGGGGGTCACACCAGATACTGAAAGCAAAGGTTCACATACTTTTGTCTCACAAATATGTCATATTGGATCATTTTCATTAATAAATAAATGAACAAGTATAATTTTTGTGTCTTATTGGTTAACTGGGTTCTCTTTATCTACTTTTAGGACTTGTGCAAAAATCTGATAATGTTTTAGTTCACATTTATGCAGAAATATAGAACATTGTAAAGGGTTCACAAACTTTCAAGCACCACTGTATAACATACATGTTGCTAGTGTAGATATGTAGTATGTTGGTCAGCATATACCTTGCTTCTGCAGCATGTTATCAGCTCCACTGACTATACAGGTGCACTTTGTAGTTCTACAGTTACAGACTGTAGTCCATCTGTTTCTCTGTAGACTTTGTTAGCCTCCTTTTACCCTGTACTGCTGGAGTGAAAATAGTGCATCGACCAAAAACTGTCCTGTGAATACCAGTGAAGGTCTAGGGGATGACCAACAAAAACTGCAGCATCAGATGAACTCCTGTCTCTATCTTTACATCTACAAGATACAATAAGGTAAGTGTGTATAACAGAGTGGACAGAGTGCTAACATAGTGTTTTCAATCTCCAGCAGCTCTGTTGTGTCTGATACACTTGTACTAGCACTCACTAACACACCACCACCTCATCAGCGTCACTGCTGTGCTGAGAATGATCCAACACCCAAATAATAGCTGCTCTGTGGGGGTCCTGAACATTGAAGAACAGGGTGAAATGAGGCTAACAAAGTATAGAGATAAACAGATGGACTACAGTCTGTAATTGTAGAACTACAAAAGTCTCTATATGGTCAGTGGAGCCAAAATGGACGAGTGTAGATACAAGGTATGTGTACTTAATGAAGTGGCCAGTGTGTGTATATTAGTTTCAAAGTTTACAATAAGTTAATAAGAAGTACCAAGATTAATAACTCAATCATAAGCCGAGAACTCGAGGGGTTAATTGAGACAGAGCCATTAATCCACCAATGAGATGAGAGAAAGTCTCTTTTCATTTTACAGATGAACTCATCATCTAGCATCATCATCATCATCATCATCATCATCATAGTTTCTACGACCCTGTCTCTAAGCTTCTCTCTCTCTCTAGTTCAATACCTCTTTGCTCACTTCACCTCACCCCGCTCTTAATGCCTGTCAGCTATTACAGAAGCCTGTCTGGCTCTGCATCATTACCTCATCATATTTTCCGCAGAGTGAGACAGATGAGTTGTTTGGGGGTGACGGCTAAGCTTTCTCAGTGAAGCTTCTGTTGACAGAAAAATTTATTACTGGCCTTGTTTATTACAGCTCATTCACAATGGGGTTAATTAACCATTCAGACTCCTAATGACCTGTCAGCCGGTCCGATATCCTAATATGAACCTCATTACATCAGTATTAGTGCTACAGTAAGTACACAATT
The DNA here is from genome assembly GCA_036984385.1 of Crenuchus spilurus. Taxonomy (NCBI): domain Eukaryota; kingdom Metazoa; phylum Chordata; class Actinopteri; order Characiformes; family Crenuchidae; genus Crenuchus; species Crenuchus spilurus. The sequence goes on from BRDA01069129.1 coordinate 8,252, forward strand.
ATTCATGGTACTAAGCTTAAATAATACCAAACCTCAAAGGCTTAACTCTGAATAATGTGCCTGTAGGTTTAGAGAGCAGAACCTTTATGCTATTCAATTGTAATTACATAGCAACAGTTTTGATCACTGTCTTTAATATGAGAGCGCAAAAGCGGGGTTAAATAGCAGAGAAACAAGAGAAATGAAAGGAAAAGTGCATGCTTCTCACTTTTCTGCTCTATTCTGAAGTTTCTGCTTGCTGCATAATTACAACAGGAAACACGTCAGAGATCAAAGGCTTGCTAGGTCACTAGCTACTGACTAGCTTTAGCTGTTTACTGTAAACAAAATATAAGCAATAGTCATTTAAATTAAACACATTTTTTAAATAGTTATACATGTTTACGGGACGTTTTAAATATTAAACAATTACACTGACTTTCTAAGAAATGTGGCTTATGGCTAGCTAGCTATTTTCCCCAAGAAATTGATGTTATTGTTAGCCAGCTAGCAATAAGCCACATTCTCCGGTTTAACCCCGTTTTTATGCTCTCATATTACAGACAGTGATCTCACTCCATACTTCTTCATCTGTTCTGATAGCAAGCAAAATGACAATTTTTATGCAGAACAAACCATAATTTAACAATAACTTTTGATCAATTTTAAAATGAAAATATGAGCGCATCTCAAAAAATGCGAATATTTCAAGCCTTTTCTCTTTTAATGTTGATACTTTTTGAATAGTCATTTCTACTCCAAATGAAATATTCTAATAACTTGAGAGTCTGGATTTTTATCAGCTATAAGCCAAATTGATCAACATTAAAACAAAGAAAGACTTGAAATATACATGTATATATAATATAAAATATGACAGTTTACATTTTTTTACATTTTTAAAAACTTTTTCAAAATATTACATGTTTAGATACACTAGAATAAGCCATACTACTCAACATTACAGTCTTGAAATGTCACTTTACATGTAATTAATGATTATGGACTTTTTGACCCAATTTGACCCCGCCCCCCCATCTGCTAGGACTTTCCCAATCACTGGTAATGCAACCTGACTCTAGGATCAATCAATCAATCAAAATTTACTTATATAGCACTTTTTACAACAGACGTTGTCACAAAGCAGCTTTACATAATTAATATCAGACAATTTGAATCTAAGCCTGATGTGAGCAAGCTGAAGGCAACAGTGGCAAGGGAAACTCCCTCAAGGCTGGAGGAAGAAACCTTGGGAGGAACCAGACTCACAAAGGGGATCCATCCTCCTCTGATCAAACTACTGTTAGAGATTTACATCCTTAGTTAAGTCTGACATTGTGCTATAGTGTAAAACAATAATGATATTGACCTGAGCCAGCGGACATTAGTTAGTAGTGATGGCGAGAGAGCGCCATCTACCCACCCAGAGAGTGCACAGCCAATGTTGCTCTCTCGGGCCCTGGTTTTCAGTGATAAGCAGCATGACCAACATTCAAACTTGTGTCTACTTAGTATCTGTACTTTAAATGTTTTCGGTAACTTAAAATGTTTTGCTTTTATTCACTATGTTTCAAAAGAAATCTTTACTTCCTACTGTCAAAAGGTGACTCGCATTCTAGCTGGGACATCACTCAAATACTGACATCTCATGTGTGATGGGTTAGTAAGTCCCATCTACCATCAGGTCATCAGGTCAAATGTCACCAAAGGTGGACCCTGGAGAACATGCACAACACTTGAGTGGGAACAAAAGGAGACAGTCTGCTCTACCGTGAGTACCTGCCCTGCTGGGAGTAACAGGTTTACCCCTCACAGCAACACACAACAACACAGGACACAGCGGACTAAGTCAGGGCCTAGAAAAACCACCAGGTACCTTAAAAAAAGAAAAGTCTTTTTTGTGGGTTATTAATAATCAGATTTCTCATACAATGTCTACTTAAAGGCACAGTATGTAATATTTTGGGTTATCTTTTAGCAGAATTTAGGATAATCACTAATAAAAATGATTAAAAACACATCTAATCATTATAAACTAAGAAGTC